>WHPZ01585675.1:4873-19174 GCA_016617965.1 Macrosiphum rosae
TTATACCAAGTTTTTTGTTTTTACTTAATTCTCATACATGATATTAATTTCATCTTCAACTTTATTGTTCCTAGATAAGCGCTTCCTTTTAACACCATTTGTGGAGCGGCCAAGGTTTGATTTTCTCTTTTTATTTTAATAAAATTCTTCAAAATTAACAACTAAAACTACAATAATCAAAACCAATAGCAACCTTACAATAAACAAAAATAAATTATTATTTACTTTATTTTTTCCTGTACAGATGGCACCACGATTGTTTTTTGTCATCCAGATTTCCTACTTTTCCAGTAGATTTTCCTGAAATTTTCTTTCATAACAACCTGGTCCTGACAATTATGAACATAACAAAAAAAGAATCAGCCAAATCGGTCAAGCCGTTTCAGAGCCAATCCGTGACACAAAATCTGGAATTGCCTTTATAGTATAGATTATAATTAGAAGAAATATGGTATATACATTTTGTGCAAATATAAATTTAATTAAAGTGCAAATCTCTGGCCTGGACAGCTAGTGTATTAATAAAAATCAAACTTTTTTTGAAGGCAAAATATTTTTCTATCAATAATTTACCCTTTAACCTACTACCTATATTACAACTTGAAGTACATACTACATAGTAACAATATTATACCTAAATAATTATCCTGAAACATAGTTTCACAACACTACTCTGCAATTATACCACTGGAAAAAATATAATTTTCCCTTCGTGCAGAGCTCAATAAAAACAGGGTTCTGGACTAAGAAATTAATGCGCTGAAATACCATAAATATACATGCACGAATCCAAAATAGGAATATTTTCATTTGTTCCGAAAATTCTGAAATAGGAATGCTATAAATGAACTCAATACGATTAATTAACAACTATGTTTTTCCAAAAATTAACAAAACAAAAATGTTCAGATAGCAGATAATTTCATACTGCCAGGTACCAGGACCAAGCATTCTGTATACCGATTATTATCGTGGATGAATTTTTTGTATTTTCTCAAAATATAACTATGCGTCCACGAGAAAAATGTAACAAAGTCGAAATGGATTTTTAACAACCATAGCAGTTATCTAGGCCACGTATTCTTATTGAAATTGCAGTTCCAATTCAGAATCACAATTTTATTATATCTCTACATTTTCGAAAAATATGAAGAATAATTCAAAGGCCTTTAAACGTATAAGATAACTTTGTTTAGGATATTATAATTAAGGGCCCGCGTAATTATTCATAAATTCATAATTTATTTTGTCTGCATTCGAGATAAAAATACATTGTCATACAACGACTTCATAAATACGAATGAAATATTAGACAACAGTCCAACACTGGTGGGAAAGACCAGCGATAAATTAATATTTCATGAGCACAACTTATAGTGTAATTTAATTATATATTTGTTGTTCTAACTTGCAAAATAAAAATATTTTAAATAACTTTAATATAGTTATATAAAACTTATATTATCAATTATAAATTATTATATTACTATAGATAATGTACATTAAATTGAAATTATTTAAATTGTTACCTTTTTTCATAAGATTCGATTATAGAAAAAAGATGGCATTTTATATTCTAAGAGGAGCCGATGAATAGTTGATTTTGCAATGTTTTTAAAATTATTTTTATGTTATTCATCATGTTGTAAAGCAAAAAAAAACAAATGTAATGTACCTACCTACATTTCAAAATAAACGGATATAACTAAAAAAAAAAAAAAAGTGGGGAAGTGGATGTCGCTCTGCTGTACAATAGGTTACAAGTGGGTCAATGTATGATGGATTAAATTAAACTTGAATTCAATGATATAATATCAAAAATACGATTCTGAGCGGAGACGGTTTGTCAGTCTAGATATTATTTTATATTGTTATTAGGTATATTTTATTATAGACTGTAAGTTGAAGTAATACCTATTATAAATTACAACAAAATAACTAAAATCGTTATTTTTATTTTTATTTTTATTCGTTTCTATGGTGATAAGCAAAGCGTTAGAAATTAAAATCTCATTTTTAGTAATTTGTCAGTGGTTTTTCCTGTGGCATTAAATAACTATTAAGAAAATCAAAAAATTACCTTTCTAAAGTACCAATTTGCTAAAAGATAAGGTACTATATGTTGAAATCAAAGCATTCCTTCTGGTCTATATTTTGTATACAGGATATAAAAAAAAAACACTATTGTAAAACCACTAAAAATTGGCATTGTTTAAGCAGTACCAGTTTTTGAAAAAATTAATTGTTTTTTTTATGTACCTAATTGAAAAATAAATAACTGTAAATAACTTGACATTTTCATTTTTTAATAGCCAAAAAGTTAAATAATAGGTATAAGCTTCCTTAAAAACTTCTCATATATCAAATTAAAAATTAATTAAATTGCATACCTATTATACAATTTTTTTTTTACTTTTATAGTCATTTAAAGTTCAAATAATGACAAATTTTGATATTAAACAAAAATTAATGATTTTAGTAATTGTTTGTTATTCGAAAAATATTAATCAAAGAAACTTGAAACTACTCACCATTACAACGTACCTATACTACAAAATGTTCTATATACAATTACATTTTCAACTTATTAAATGTATATAAATTCACTACACAGTGCCCCGTTGTATGTATATTACGTATACTATGGATAGCGAATAAACACTCTCTGTCTCCAAAACAATGTGTCATCTAATCATAATTCATTTTAACGATTGAAAAATATTATATAAACCATATGACGATACCTCAATCGTTTGGGTAGTTCAATAAAAAAAAAAGAGGTTCTTTTCGAGTTATTAAAGTGTCCGCCACATTGTTGCGTTCAAAATTCTATTTGAATAAAAATAAATCGTACTTAAAAACATACGTATTACATATCTATGCATAATGCATATTATGTTATAAATTATTCCCTTTTTTTCATATGCCTGTACGTGAAATAAAACACAATGCTTAGGTACCTACCACTCAAACAAAAATGTATAAATAATAATTATAAATTTTAAATAGTCAATACAAGAACTTTATTAACAAGTTATCGGTGATAAATCAAAGCTTTGTGATAAGCGGCAAACAGGCATAGGTTTATCCATATTTTACATAGTTAATATTACTCTCAAGATAATATATAAATGTTTTATTCTGCTTTTGCCCGGCATACATATTTTGGCAAAGTTGCAGCAACTATACATTTGAATATTTCACAGTAGGTAGGTACCATCTTTTTTCCCTTGATATTGCGTATAGATAACAATAAAATATACTATTCAATAAATACATAATATTGTTCATTGACGTTTTAGACTCAGAGTGGGTCGAAGAATGTATTGGTTTGCGTGGGTTTCGTAAGCTGTGAATATTCAATATTTACCGAATTACAGGAACAAACACAAGATGAAGGGTTCGGTTGAAAGTCAAGTTTTCGTGTATGGTTCATGTGCCAAGTGTTTGTGAAAAACTTTCGTGTTAAAAAACAAGAAAAATAACAGAGAGAGGATTTTTTTTTATTAAATTCTTTTGTGGTCTCGACCACTCTTATCTCAATTTATTTTTGTATGTATAAAACCTACGTAATTTCAATACATCAATATTTGGCTTCCGTGCACACAATCCACTGTTAAACGATTCATGTTCGTTTTACATAATATAACATGAAGTAGAAAACCAATTACTCGGCGATATTTAAATGAATAATAATTGAACCGTTTTAAACGAAGAAAATTGTGTATGGTTTCATCCATTAACGACAAATCCATCACATGGTATGGTAAGTATTTTAATCTAAAAAATAAATAGTGGGCACTTTGCTAGGCACTTTTTATCCACCTTTGCCTTTAAAAATAAACGAAAAGTGTAAAACATTAATGTAAAATTTAAAAAAATTAAGTGTTAAGAGTAATAACAAAATGTCCCATGGTTTATACAAAATTAAAATATTTACAAAGACCTCCAAGTTAAAAAAAAAAAATTCAAGACAACGGTTAAGTAACCCGGCTGAAAGTTTCCACTGTTAAAATCAACAGGTTCACTTTACTTAAGTCTAAATATTCTAATTTGTCCACAGACGCGCGGTAATCCACACGATGTTATTAGTTAATTTTCTTATATTAGCTATATTATCTGTCTTAATTATTTATATTGGTATATTTTAATATTAAATATAGTTAGTTAAATTTTGTATCATACATCATCGTTTTATTTATATTTTTATTATATCCATGAAGTTATTCAAAATTAATCTGTACCATTTAGTACAATACTTCAATACCCATGTAATATGAATGTGGTAAATACATTATTAATAACGTTCCATTTTAAATTTAATGAAATATGATTGCGTTAAAGACGTTAAAGTAATATCTATGTTCGCCAGTTGTATACAAAATTATATACATATATATAATTTAATATGTGTACATATTTTCGTTATACTTTTAATTTTAATACAATTATCGTTGAATATAGTGCCACAATTGATATTTTATCAAGCGAACTTAGCGAACAATTGAATTCAGCTTTAGACTGCAGAATAAAATGTATACGAATTTAATCAGACGATAAATTGTCAGCCCATAAGTTGCAAAGAAACATGCATAATATACTGCGCATAATAGGTGCCTATGTCAACTGCGAATATCGTGGTACAGCATATGTGTACAAAGATAACTGTAATCAAGCCTTTAGTGATGAATAGGAATCGGAAATACTATTTATGTGCAACTTGCACCTGTTTTAATATTGCATAGATATCGTTATAGTTCAATTGCAGTTTTAACTGTGAATGGTAAATATTTGGTTTTTATTGTCATTACCTGTGACCTGTGTACTGCCTACATATTGTAATAGTATGGTTTATAAATTATAATTTATATCGTTGGCGATCGCACGATAAGTCAACCGTGAATTTTATATAAATATTAATTCGTAAGTATGATGCGTGAGTGAGGTGCAGCGATACACCGTGGCTCGCGGAAATAATCGGGTTTGTTTTTTTAAAAAAAAAAAGTACATAACATACAATATCACAGTAGGTATAATAATATACCGTCGATAATAATATAATTCGCCAATTGTTTAATAATATACAGTTTACGTGCACGTGACATGTTAAAAGTTGTGATAGCATATTATGTTTTCCGCGTTTACAATGGCCGATACTGACGGACACTGTCTTCAGAGACCCGGTAAACAATAGTACGTAAATATAATAATTACACTTAATATATATTATGCCCGACGTTTACATATTATAAGTAATTTATAACTACTGTAGTATTCTATAGTTCGCAGTACTATTATAGAGCAAAGACATACAATTACAGTGTACTCGAGGTGGTATGTAACACAAACAAACCGATCTAAGCTTTTAGATTATGTGCGAGAAATCTAAACTGTATAAACTCGTTATTACAACTATATTAAATTGTAATCAAATTAAAGGCGAACTTAAATTTATGTATGTGCATTTTCAAATTCAATTTTAATCGAGATTAACACATATCATTATGTGACTTGCATGCAATGTAAATCTAATTATCTCTATGTACGTTATATATTATATTCCATTTTATTTTTAAATCATCACAAATCACAATACGCTGTTGTGTGACTCAGCTCGGCAAATAACATACCTTTAATAAAAAACAATTCGGTAAAACCTTAAGTTTTATCACACTATCGCACATAGTGAATAGTGTGGCTTGCATGAAATCGTCATCGTTTTTATTTCAGCCGAACAGCACAGTTGCAGATTTATCAACATCACTTTTTCCATGTATAGCCTATGGGCTGGTGCCACTATTGTCACAACAAGAGTTTATTTTCAGACAGAGTTATATAATAGTGTACACAACTACAAACTATATATTTATAGGGAAAAACTGTATGCCGTTCCTTAATGGCTTTTTTAAAATATAAAAAAATATATTATATCTAAAATAAAATACCACGAAATGGGTTTCGGATTTTAAACAATAATGCTATGTTGCCCTTATACCCTGAAGCAACAATTGTGTTAGTATGTTTCTGACCGTCTGATTTACAACTAATGCGTTTATAAATTAAATTTATTATTTCTGAAAAAATAAAATTTTTTTTACTATAAAAATAATGTCCTCGTACCTGATAGGTACCAGCTATTTTTGAAATATACGAATAATTTTAAAACTATCATCTTTGGTCTTTAGTCATTTAAAAATGATAGCCTAATAACGTTCACATATTATTTAGATTTCAGTGCACGTAACATATAATATATAACGAAACTAAACGTGAAATACTGAATGTAAATATTTGAAATGCTTAAGCACTTTAACAGACGACGTCCATCATAATGTTAATGTTTTTTTCAATTAGTATTAAATATCAGCCAATAATCATAATTCATAACCATGGATGTTGGTACCATGCGGATACCATTTATATACCCATCATCGTAGCATACCAAAATTGATATAAATCGGAGTTATATATATATACCTATTATATTTACCTACACAATAAAAATTTCATTCGTCAGAGCCTACATCATACACCGTTACATTATATCGAAAATTGATTGTCTGAATATAAAAAAAAAATCTTTGGTGGTTCTTCCAAAATTGGGCCACAGCTTTATAACAACCTTGGTCACAACTCACAACTTACCACGGTCAATGTTGTATATTATACAATTCTAATGACTATAATACATTTATAGTAATACATCCTATAACCTATATGAGTACCTGACCCATGTGAGGATTTTTCGGTTTTCACCGACCTGATGCGGCCACGGCGGGACGATTTTATCTCGTGGGGGAGGGGGACGGTTCAGGCGAGCTGCAAGACTGTGCGATTTGCGAAGGAGGGCTATTGATTAATCTTCAAGACGATATGGCACGGATGTCAGCAGTTGTATTTGCGGACGACTTAGACGTAAGATCAGACATAATACCCTAGAGCCCCGACTACACTGCACACACAGCAGGTTAAATTTGTTAGAATTCCGAGACCCACTGCACTGTTCAGTGTCAACAACGGATAACGGAGACAGTAATCGGGTTGGAGCACTCGGCGTTATCCCGTGGATCGACACCACTAAAAAAAAATGTCAAACACTTAAAATGTTTATGGATGTTGCAGCGCAACAAGCGCAAAGACTATCCGTCGGGGTTAATACTGAAGACGGAGTGTAAAACGGGTGGTCTAAAGTTTTCCATAACATGCCGACGACTGTATCACAATATTATTGTGAAACGTATACGATGCTCACTTTTCTGAATGTCGTTTCGTTCAAAGCTTTGATATGAAAAAAACAAAAAATAATAATATATTAATATATACAATAATTGTTTGTATTGTCTACAAGCAGCGAAAGAACGTCGGCGGATCCCGAGCAGCAGTAAATGAGAGGCACTACGTTTAAGTGTGTAGTGAGTCCACAAATTTAGTAAGTACAATAATGAAAAATAATTGTGAAGTCGATGGGTCGAAAAATGTTCGCATAACACAAAGGTCACTACGACGTGGTGCGTGTTGGAGCGTCGAGCGATGATCTCCCTACGCCCTTCTGAGTGTCGTATTTTTTTTTTCACGTACCTAATTCAATCATTGAAATATGATAATATTAAAATATTGTTTATAATATATGATTTGCGATTTAAAATTATAAGCCGGACACATATAATATTACATCGCGGCGATATGATGTCTTACAAATATTTTCAAAAATTACCCGCCTCCCTCCCATCGAACAACCCACAGATCCGGTACGGGGATCATAACGTGCAGGGACGGATCGCGGACGGTTCGACCGGAATAATATTGTTTCATACGTTTTGGGGGGGATGTCCAATATTATAGTATAATACCATTGATCGGTAAAATTCTGGACGCGCTAAAGACTGCGGTAAGTCGCGGTCATTATCCGTGGTGGAATGATTCGTGTTGATTATTACGATTATTATTGACGACCGTTCAGTAGCCATGTTTCAGTTGAATTTATTGCGGTGAAATGGTGCTGAGGTGCAGCGGTGCAGTGGCATACGAGTGCACATCGTATAACCATAGCGTATATTATAATATCCGTAATATGCGATCTATATTGGTATTTCTCGAAAAAACAAAAAAAACGGCTACGATGGCACTGATGCACACGTCTACACGTCTACGATATATAATATAATGGCCATAATTACACCTACAACAACTGTACGCCGTGTACGCTGATTACCGTCGAGAGTGTAAATTAAATTGCATTAGCGTGCGATTACAAAACGAAATAACCCCATTACGTGTGCGATGTACCCACACCTATATAGACGTGTACTCGGAAAAACCGGACGTAAAAGTTTTCGAGCTTTTAATCTGCAGCTGGCGGCCGATCTGGAAATTTAAATTAAAAAAAAAAAAAAAAAACCCGTTCTAACACGTCGGCGAGCCGCTCACAAATAATATTATAATAACCGATCACATCGCACATCGATCGGAAAATAAATAAATAAACCCAGCTCGCGGTAACCAACCCCTTCCCCGCCCTCGGATTTCAATCCCGCGTTCTATATACAGGCACGTTCGTAAGTATACGCAATATTATAATATGTTATATAAACTCGTATATATATACCCGTTATAATAATTATTACCAAACCGCCCCCGATCCATCCATAATATAATATTATAATATATTATGTTAATATTATATTAAAGGCCCGACCCGCACACGCACACACACGAGCCGCACTCGTTGCCGCGCGTATTGATTTCCTACTCTCATCGCTGCACCGACGGCCGACCCGGGTAAACAAACGCACACACACACACACACACACACGTGTGTGTGGGCGCGGGGTTGAGCGGAAAAATTTTGCCGTTTCTCGTACGACAATCGGTCTGGCGGTCAAAGTATTATGATATCGTTATTATTATAATATTATGACGTGTCGTCACGACCGGCGAACGAAAATCCTACTCGCCGGGTGCTATTAACGAAACGAAAAACTAGCGAACGAAAAAAAAAAATCGCGTCGGGGTCGTCCGGGACCCCCGAGTACGGCCTTAACGTAGCCGTAAGCGGCTGCAGGGAAAAGCGCGCGCGCATTTGTGCCGGTGTGCGCGCGCGAGGCCGAATTCTGCGTTGGCCTCCTCTCCCCCTCGCGCGCGCACTCTACGGCGGCGGCGGCGACGATGACGCTAATGGTAACGCGCAGGCGGCGTATTATACCGCGGTTAGAGGGGGGTCGTGGCGGCGCGGCGGCCCGAAGGGGTCTTCATTGATCAGGGAGCAGCAGCTGGCCTCGAACGCGTTCAGTGTGTCGTCCGTGGTTGCCGCGCCGCCCGTGTGCCGAGTGTGTTCTGTGTCGGTGCGCGCGCGTGTGTTTTGTGTGCGTGTTACGTCGTCGTCGTCGGCGGTGGTGCGCGTGCGCTCCGAATGTTTTACAGTGTCGCGGTGCGCGTACGACGCCCCTACCGCGCCGCCCCTTGGGCCCCGAGTGTTCACCGTACCGATTAACGCGCGTGTCCGTTCGTCCACCGGCTCTGTGTAATACGCTCATTTATATTACTACTACTACTACCGTCACTACTACGACTGTTATTATTATTATTATTATTATTATTACAGTCGTCGACGTTAAAGTTCGCAGGGCAGTTGTTAGTTTGCCGAGTACGAGTGAGCGCGTGAGAGGACTCTCGCGACACACGATGGCTCCTCGCCGCGCGTAACGGTGCGCTCCAGCGTGTGTTTGGCATTCGAACACCAGCACCGAAGTCAACCAGCAAGAGGGGTAGGCAGTAGGCCCGACCCGGATACGCACGCCTACCAGTGGACGGTGACTTGGAATGTCGGCCAGGGAACCGTACGGGCCAGGATCGTCGTTAGGCGCCACAGGCACGCGTTCACCGCGAGGCACCAGGCGCATAGCCACTGAACTTCCAACGGTCGACCGGTCGCCGTCCAGGACGTATCCGACAGGCGCAGGTGGAGGCGGAGGCGGCGGCCAGCGGAACAGCCCCGTGGGCCGTAGAACGGTCAGACCGGGCGCCGGGTCGCCCGACCACCACGGCGGCGGTGGAATCGGCGGTGGTGGCGGTGGCGCCTACCAGACAGGCATCGGAGGTGGAGGTCTGGGCATCGGTGGCGGCGGTGGAGGCGTTTCATCGTCGTACTACCGAGACGACGACCTGAACAGTCCGGTGCTGCTGGACGACCGGGGACGGGCCATGGGACCGGCCGGCGGCGCGTCCCACCGGTCCCGGAGCGCCAGCCGTCCCGTCGACCGGATGGGCGTCATGCCGCCGTCCCGGTACCAGTCCCTGGATCGCAACACCGGCGGCGGTGGTATACTGTCCGACTCCGGCGGTCAGTACGGCCACGACCGTGACTACAGATCGTTCGACAGGGACCGTGGATATGGAGGTGGTTTCTCGTCGCTGGATGACGATCCTTATGGTGCCGTGTCGTCCAGGGCAAGACAGTCGCCCGGCGGCGGTATCGGTGGCGGTGGAGTCGGTGGGGGCCACTTCATGTCCAACGCCCGCGACACCGGACACTTCCTGGGCGAACTCCAGCACCAGAACACCGACCTGCACCGCGAACTGTCCAACCTCAAGAAAGAACTCGAGCTGACCAACCAGAAACTCGGGTCCAGCATGCACAGCATCAAAACGTTCTGGAGCCCCGAGCTGAAGAAGGAGCGTGCCCTGCGCAAAGAGGAGTCGGCCAAGTACTCGCTCATCAACGATCAGCTGAAGTTGCTTCACTCGGAGAACCAGGTGAGAACCTAATCTTTTGCAATATCCTATGGTAACGTTACAATATACTATGCACTTGATAACACTTCTTATATATTTGGCGAGGGTCGGGGGGGGGAGGGTGCAAGTAAGCTCGAGACGCCAATTTGGTGTCTTGACACACAACGCCCCGGTGGAACGGATGTGCAGGCACTCGGCACGTGGTATTTGGCAGGGATAGATCGATTTGTAGAGACTATTTATGATGTCTTATAATTATTATTTGCGGCGGCGGCGGCGGCGTCGGTATAATCGGTGTACAGCCGCCGCGAGGTTGGGTTAATTTTTTTTTCGTCTACACCACCGCTGTCCCTGACGAGAATTGAACGAAATAATAAATGAGAAAAAAAAAAAGAAAGGTAAACAATGAAGTGGATTGATCGACGAAGAGACAAAAAACATCAACCGAAAAAAAAACACCTGGGCACTTGCCGCCCGTCCGCGTCTTGAGGGGTGGGGGGAGGGTGAAATGACGAGTGCGGGTTCGCGCTAGAGCTCACCCGCCCCTCTAACCGCGCCACAACGAATTTTTGACGAAACGTTAGTCGGATTACTGGGCCATTCGAACACACACGCCCCCCATAACTCTTCCGGGCACACCCCCGCGAGGGTCGCGAAACGAAACCCATCATCTTTCCGGTCTCGTCGTCGTTTTAATAGCACAAGATTATACGCGACAAAATAATGCGCGACAAAAATCCTACGATATAATATTATGTTATCACCTACGCGTGAATGTTAAACGCGAGCGTCATATTAATAATATATAGTTCGCAGTTACCGAAATTTTTCATCAGAGTATAATACAATTTATAACTGTTCGCACACTATACGCACTACACGCCTACACACACACACTTATTGCCTACTACTTGGCCGAAACTTTTCAAACTCGATATTGAGTTTACGCCATCGTCGCATTATATATACACATATAGTGACAGGCGTGTCGGTCGCTTGTTACGAGCATGTAAAGGTTACACTGCACTATATATATATAGGAAGGGTAGTTCGTCTTCACCGAGCGTAGGTACACTATTAATATTTAGTTTACATGTTTGCTCGCGTTAAACATATTATATATTATTATTACTTCGGATTTGTTTAACAACTAACAAAGTGTCAATCAGATTTTTTCCGAGCTCTCCCGGAAAAACTTTCCAACTATTTAGTACTCACTACTTTTTGTATATCGGGTGCAACGACAAAGTTTACGCATTTTTTTTTATATTTTGGTTTTAATACCACTTTATCCTTTAACCGACCGTGTAATAACATAATAACGTGTTCGACACATTTACACGTGCGTGCACTACGTCTGATTATACCTATTGTGTTGAACGGGCAACAAAAAAAAATCGTTTTTCCCCATCATATATAGGTACTTTGACCTTTGTTGACGTGACAGGACATCTTGACCGCAACAAGCGACCCGGGGGGACCTGTAAACTCCACAACATCCGTAAACCGGTTAAACCGGCGCGATATAAATTCAGCAGCCATATAGGATATAATATTATACTATTATTGCGTAGAAGCATATAATATGTGATGACAAATTTATGCGACGTCGTCTTCGATCCAATTTTCGATCTGGTCTGCGCAAACGCGTAAAAAAATCGTCTCTGCTACCTACGTTACCCCAGCAGCGACATGATCGTTTGGAGCGTTATATAACTGCGTGTGGGTCGTGGATGCCGAAAAACCGACGAATCGTAAAATAGTCTTGCGATCAATTCGCTTACATATTATGTAATACTCATTAAATCGTATATTCGTTGAAAACGTTTCGTTATTATTTTTATTTTATCGTATTAACCAACATCAGTGACATCGTGTTGACGTCCCCGAAGACAGGTAATTGCTCTATTCGCAAACGAATGGAATCGACACGAAACATATTTTATATATTTAGGTACATCGCGACTTACACAAATATACATCACTACTACGGTTGAAATCCAAATTAACGTTATTTTGTAGTGAATCCACAGAACAATCATGCTTGACAGTGTTTGAATTTTCCTGTGGAGTGAGGGGGCGACAGTGTCCCTCTCCATTTAAAAAAAATATTTAAGCGTACCGTTGCTATAGCTGTATCCTAATCAATGAGACATTTGAATGATCAGGTACGCACATTTTTTCATCCCCCCCTCTATTTTTTTTCCCAAATAAAGCACTCTGCTTGGGTACTACAAATCGACGATCGGCTTGCGGACGGAAGAAAAGAAAAAGTGAAGAAGGCTTTCGGCGGCGATCGCGCATATACGTTTATTACTATTCCACGCTCGACGGGTATAAAGTAGGCAGCTAAGATACCGCCACCTACAGGTACGACCCGCAGTAGGGGGCGAAATGGAATTCGATAGCTTTTGGAATTCCTCCTGAATAACGTAGTAGGTGCGTCTCAAGAATCCGGCGGTACTCGGCTGAATAATGCAACGCGAGCGTGATCGGAGGGATACAATCATAATACAATATCACATATAATGCTGCTATACGTATCGCTGAAAAACATGACGATATATAATAATAATATATATTCTGCAGAGCAGGTGGAGAACAGCCGCAGACCGAGCTAGGGGCTGATTGTCCGCGTGCGTATCTCCCTCGACGTAGATGTTATTATTTTGTACGGCATGACAATGAGATCACGTCCCGTATAGTTTTGAATGAAATCCTAAGCGATACAATGTATATTATTATTAATATGGTTGCTCGTTGCAATGCATGCATCGGCGCACATGTTGTTATTATCGTCGTGTTACAGACGAACGACACGAGCGTGATGCATTATTCGACTTACTCCGGTTTTCGGAATAGGTAAACGCCCTTAAAGCCTACGAAATCCACAGGCGTCCAAATGGTGGGGCTTGTTTTCAAAAAGTTCTCGTGATGGTCTATCCACCACGTATTAAGTTATGAACATTACTCGTGAAAGACTCGATACATACAATTTCGAAACAGACGTTAACATTTCGAGCCATATGCCGAACACTTTGTTATAATGTGGAAATCGTATTCAATATCAGTCATATGTCGTATTGTACGAATAAGAAAAATGTGAGCCCTCGTCCCATGCAGCACACCCGCCGACATAGGGTGACCCACCACGCATTATAGTGGGTGGGTATGTGATACTTCATCCGATCATCGATGGGTTATGGTCTCCAATCGATAATCAATTTTGAGCGCGTTGTCTATCTATTTATTAAGTATCTGACGATGCAAGAACCAAATTAATTGAAATATCGCGGATTAACGTGGATTTTTTTTTTAGTATATAATAATATAACGTGCAGTGTGTCTCAAGTGACCAAACGATATATATTTGTCAGCTAGATATTAAACCGAGGGGTGGCTGATCCCATATAGGGTGAGTCAAAGGGAACAGGAACTTGTCGGGAGCTGTATATATTCAATTAGAGTGACCCCGTGACCCACCAACACGAAAAATGAAAATATAAAAACACAAACGTTAATATTTATATCGTAAGAGTGATCATCCTAAATATTACATTATCATAATTA
>WHPZ01585675.1:19291-30104 GCA_016617965.1 Macrosiphum rosae
AAAAAAAAAAAAAAAAAAAAAAAAAAAAAACAGTGATAGCGGATACGTTTGGATTTAATTTGTAGATAAACTTACAGTTTTACAAATTATAATATTGCAGTGTCTGTGCCCTATATATTTTTTTATTTGTCTTCGTTTTTATATTTTATATTTTGTAAAAACGTATTATTATACGTGCCTGTGTTTAAATAATAATGATAACACAGCACTCATAGAATAATATTATACACATAATTCTTAATAATAATAATAATATGTTTTATTTGCTAGTAAGTAGAAATGTACTCAAAGTCGAATAGATAAATACAAGAATATTAATAGATTTTCTAACAGAATATAAGTGAATATAAATAGGTACATATTTTAATATCAAACTGATTGGCCAATCCGCGTAAAATACTATTTTAAGTATAGGTATATGATGGTTGGGATATCAAAGTAAATATACATCCATATTATTCTATCTATATACGCGTCACGGAACGAAAAACAGATGTAAACGACCAAAATCCTTTGATCGACTAAATAGCGATAAGACTTGCAGACGACAGCGTAGGTACTTCCGGTACCTACCTATATACAACTTTTTTTACTCTGCAACATTGTAATTAATTTGCCTAAGCCACCTACGCATAAAATTTAGTAAGACGTATTGCGAATCTCTGTGACGGGGAGTGCAAAAATGCGTCAATGCTCGTGTAAACCGAACCAAACGCCTCACGAGGTAAACGTATGGCCTTTTTCGCCGATTTCATAAAAGTAAATAATTCAACCGTCATTTGCGTGTGTTTTTTCTCAGCGTAACAGCCATATACCTAAAAATGTCATACAATCAAAAATTATTACAACTGCTTTAGTTTATCGGAGTACTTTTCAGAGAGTTCAAAAGTAGTTATCAAAAGGACCGACTATTTGCTGACTAGAAAAAAACCATTGCTAGTGATGGCTACCAGCTATAACGATGTTCCCACAAAGTTCAAAAATGGGGCTCAGGTCCGTTTTGGCGTTCTGCGGAAAGAAAATGTATACCTTTTTCTTGTAAGTTATGTTTTCTTCAAAAATAACTTTCATATCCCACCGACAATACCTTGTTCTTATGAATAAAATATAGAAACATAAGTGTGTTTACTGTTTGTTTTATTGCCTTATTCTAATATAATATTATATTGTATGATGAGTTTTTTAAATAAAAATGTTTAAGACCAGAGTACTTCCAACATTAGAATGCAAGGTCGTGTAGGAACCGAGGCAAGTCCTAGGGTACTCGTTTTATTGACTAGGTGTAAATCATGCAATCTACTCTATAGCAGACGTTAATCTATATTATCATTTCGAACGTATAGATATTTCGGCTCGCAATTTCGCCACAAGCCACGGAAACGGGCCAGAGTATTGATTAAAAAAAAAAAATTATATCACAATACAATGTTGTACAGCGGTGATAATGCGCCGCGGGGCTCTTTCCGCGCGCCGTTGCAAAAGTCCTCACCGCCTGGGTCGAGGCTGATTCCGTTAGTGTGGATAACCCCTCCCCCCCACACGCAGAATGATTAATGGCAGTAAACGACCCAGGCGTATATACTGGCGCAGTTAGGTGTGCTACACCTTTCGATCACACGACAAGTCAGTAAAAAAATAAAATAAAATTGTAATAAATACACTGCGGAGAGATAAAAAAAAAAATAATAAAAATAATCATAATAAACGTTCGATAATAACTGGGACGGCACCGAACCGAGACGACAGAAGACTGCAGTTTTGGACGCGTTTTGTGTGCGAGATGCATATATTAAATTACAACTGTCGTTATACGCAATATCGGAGCACATGCGATTACATTCATATTGTTATAATAATATATAGTTTATGAATATACGTAACGACGACGTACGATATAATACGATAAACGCATGTTATTATAATGTCGTCGTTTAGTTTTCGTCTTCTCGTCTGTTTCTATTTCGAGAACTTCCGGTCGACAATCGCGGGTGGTGCGCGCCGGTTCGAAAACGCGTATATATAAAAACGAGTTTCTATTTCTCGGGGCTGCACCACGTCGTCAGAGGAAACCGTGTAGCTGTAATATGCGGCGCCCTCGAGGGGGCGTGTTGTTATATCGTGCGGGCCCTCAGTGACGGACAATATTATTCCAGACGGAATTGTCGCGCACACGTCCCCGCCGGAAATTGCATTTTACCGCCCACGCAGTTCCGCTGCAGTGAGTTGCCCAATAATTCCCCCGCGCATCCGATGTAGGTAGGTGAGAGATGATAGTACTCGCGGTACACACACGGGCTATCGAGATTCGAGACGGATATTATACAGTGTCGAAACGGAAAAGGGAATTCGTCGGATCTCTGTGTGTCGTATGGAGGATTTCCGCGGTGATGATATTATATTATCAGCGTGTCATACGCAGTTGAGTGGCGTCCAGGCGGAGCACCTTTCGCAGCACGAGTAATACGACACAAATTCGTTTTCCTCGGCCCTTTTCGTGTGTCGAACGGCAACGTTTTCGATCGGCCTAGTAGGTCAGGTCCACGTCGAAGGAAAGCCGCGCTTGTGTGTGGACGTATTTTGGGCGCGGTTACAGTACTTGTTTTTTATACACTTTTTGATATTTAAATAAATTGTTCAAATCTTTATAGTCGAAAAACAAACGTCGCTTCATCTGGACACTAGTATTTTCCGCTCGCTAAAAAGCCGCTGGGCCCGGAGGCTCTTATATTACGTGGACAGATTCGCATAACCATTTCCGATGGTCATCCGGTCCAAATGACTGTCGGGAATTACCGACGAAATCGTTGTATAGGTACCGCCAAAAATGATAACGCGAGACTACGATATATTAGGGGTATCATTATTGCGTAATCTGAAATAGGACGTTTTTAATGACAATCTTATTTCACACACGATTGACCTCGTATTTTGAAACTTTTGATGAGAATAGTATAATACGTATATTCTTATATATATAATACATCAATTAGTTTAGTATTATTCTGACGGTAATATGATCGTTGGGTAAACTTAATTTTGATTTTTCCCGCTAAATATACTTTTTTGCATGATTTATGAATAATTTTCACGGAAATTTCAAAAATGTCTTCTACTGTATTTTACTGGCCATTCGCCTGCCAAATCGTCACCAGAAATAGATGAACTTTTCGCGTTTCATCGTCAAAATTATTCTGTTTGTTATCGATGTAATCTAAAAGGCTGATAAAATAGTTACTGGAATAACGGGTTGATAGTTATATTCACTATAACCAACTAAACTCAAATCAATTATAATATAATAGTGGTTACTTTTTCTTTTTTTTTCATGTGCTTTTCAAGCTTAAAGTGAATAAATTACTTTTAGGAATTATAAAATAAATGCTTTTTAACTATGTATTTTGTTACAAAATCTGACCCATACAAAACACTGAATTTTGGTACTCTTATAATTTTAAGGAAAATTTTTATCATTACAATGTGATTATATAACGCTGTTACGCAATGGTTTTAAATAAATTAACATAACGTATTTCAATAAATATTATTAATCGAATTTATATTGTTACAGTTTAATTGGATAGGTACCTAAAGTAATATAGTTTGTTATATAACATGTATATTGTATAATAGTCCAAACTTTATAAAGAAATTTATAAATGTAAATAACGTTCGTGAAATATATTTTATATACATTTTAATAAATATTTTATACATAATATATAGGTGAAACACCGTGTACGCCAACTGCCGAGTAGTCGTTTTCAGGGACCCCTCTATTATAAGCCGTCCAAAGTTATTGACACTGCCTACCCCATTTGACCTAGTTTATCCCATTTATTTAAACCGTATATACACATGTACTATAATCAGCCCTATAAAAGCGAAAAATATTATAGAGGTATACTGCTCGTAACATATCGCTACGATTGAAATAGCCAATGTTCCAGCCAATTATATGATAAGGTAGGTAATAGGTAAATATATACATTTCTATATTGGTACGCATATTTTATTGTATGAAAATAATTTATTATACTTTATTCAAAGAGAGGATCAATACAAAAATCACAGTCCCTCGTTACTAAAGTTCGGACATCAAATAATTAAATAGTCGACGATAACAAATGTAGGTACAACAGAACACAATATTGGCATTTCCAATGAACATAATAATATTAAGATTTTAACTTTAGAGTTTCAACTGTATAGTGACAATATTATTTAAACACAAAACTATTCAATATTTCGTCACACAATTTACGGTTCGATCAAGCATAAAATATGATTTAAGTACCTACATGATTTATACTCGTAGGAATGATTTTTGGAAATATATGAATGTGTAAGTTTAAAACTTTAAGCAGTTGATTTCTTTCTTAATAAATGGGCACGATTTATTACTTCTCATATACGTTATGTTCTACTCCCCCTGCAGACGTTAAAAATAGTAATTCACCCAACTCGCACACACACATATGTATTACAGTGTAAGTGTTGGTTGTTTTGCGTTCGTGCGCACAACGGCGAACCGTACTCCTCGAAAAGAGGGCTAGGCAGGGCCTAGCAGGGTTGGTGCGGTTCGCCTTTAAAAGCCACAAGCCTTAGGCGGCGGCGACGTTGGCCTATCGATTATATTATATGTGCGGGAAGATAGTATTGTATATAAAACGCGTTTGAGTATGTGTGCGTGTGCGTGTGCGTGTGCGTGTGTGCGTGTGCGTGTGTGCGTGTGCGTGTGTGTGTGCGTGTGTGTGTGTGTGTGTGCGCGTGTGCGTGCTTAGCCAAAAAAGGTCGCACCACTGCTGCAGTGGACCACCGCCGTCTTTTGCACGATTCGACAAATATAACTATATACGAGTGGCGCCCGAAAAATCTAAGGCGAACAAAAAAAGTAATAAATGCTTTAAAGATAAATTTTAAAGTCTATAAAGAAAAGTACAGATTTATTTTGCTACCGCACGTTACCACATTATTGCGGATTTTATAAAGGGACGTTTCGCAGTGGCGTAATAATTGAGATTTTTTCCGGAGGGATGTAATAATACGTATATACTTTTGACTTTTCAGCGTAAAATCCTAAAGAACTACACTATCCCCCATGTCATCCCCCCACATCCGGACAAATCTTTAAATATATTCTTATTTATTTGGGGGCATCTATAGTTCGTTAAATAATCACGTTAATTGCCAATCGTTTGTTATTTTTATTAATTACCTAATTGATTTACCGGCACTATACATTATATTATACATATATACTATTACTTGATGAAAAAAAACTCTGGGGAATCGATATCTGGGATCCTCCCATCATAATTACGGCACTGAAATTTTTCGTATAATAGTGTGTGTATGAAAATAAAATAATTGACCAAAAAATGCTCTTCACGTGGTCACACACACACATATCATTGAAATATTAGATGCCGAAAATAATATAAACATTATTGAACCAACACATATTATATCGTGTAGACCACAATATTAAACGAGTACACTCTATACATAGTTGGTACATAGGTTCTGCACTTCTGCATAATATTATAATATATTAATTTTACCGACTCGTATTAAATTCCAAATATTAAACAACAAAAAAAATGGGCAAAATGTTTGTTCGGAAAAAGGAAATAATATTATAATATATAATATCATGTTATAAGGTGGTTGAAACGATGAAAAAACTTCTGATAGGTATTATAAATTTATAGTACTTATTATATTTTTGAAGTATAATATTTATAAAAACAATATTAGTTCGTCGGCCGTTCGCGGACCTACTGCAGGATTTCCCCCCGCAGTCGTCTTCCGAAACACGCTCCTTATCAACTAGGAGCGACCAACGAATATTATTATATATAGATACGGCGGATACACCAAGGATTATCGTGGTCTTACATTATTACGTATTATTATTATTATTACGTATTATTATTATTATTATTATTAGTATTATTATTGTTTCGGAAGCATCGATGAGAAAGATCATTGTCCGACATTCAGTCGTTCAACGGCCAAAATTGGGTCAAACTGAAAATAATGTTATACTATATAGTGTACCATTTATTTTGTATAAATGTACACTTACGAGTCGTGTTTTATATATAATAATACGTATATTATACACAAAGTATTTATTCGTGTGTTAGAGTCTGCTTGTTTGGGTTCGGTCCAATCGTGGCGTCTATATCGCATTGTTTTGTATTATAGTTATATATAGGCGCACGTACGCGTATATTATGCGTGTTATATATATGTGTGTGTCTGTGTGTGCATATATATATATATATATGTATAATGTATAATAAATTATGTAGTGTATATACTCGGCAAACGATCCACAACAGACAGACTCGTCGTCATCGGCAAAGCTCTCGGAACGCATTAAAATATATTTTTATTCTCTTTACACAATAATCGTTTTAGCGCGTGCTAAAATGTGTCGCTTACTCATAATACTTAATATCATATATTATTATATTATAATAAAATATACGAGTTTTAAGCTTCTTGTCGTCGGCCATAGATTATGATGGGCCTGCAGAGAAATCCAAATCTTGAGCTTTTATCTCATTTTTTACATAAAAATTGGCATAAATTGTGTACTCCATATTGTATAGTTTACCAAAGGGGGTGGGGGATCTCACTCAAGCTCACACGCAGAACAAATATTCAGGAGAGGGATGGTTATGAATGTAATAATCTTAGTTATTATTTTAATTTCCCTAATTTTCTAAGTTCACGTAATACGAGCAAATTTCGGCGAAGGTTGTAATCACTGTTTCGACCCTCCAGGTTTATCCACTTAAGGATAACGTTACAAATTTACAATATAACTACATGTTGTCGCCAACTATCCAATTATTGAAATGTCCAACCATGTTTAAAATTTAATACTACCTTAATATTATTTTAAATTATAGTTTTATGAAAAATTAAGACCACTGTAATAGCCAACTATTGGTAGTTACATAATACGCTTATACCTATCTATTTGGATCATAAGTTTCTTTTTATAAAATGTATTATAGATAGGTACCAATATTAAACTATTTAGTATTTGGAAGTCAATAGCATTCTTTATAATCGTTATTATTATATAATTACGATTAACTATATTGTTAAGCACTGTATTTTTTCATCTAAAGTATGTTTTATTTAATTATACACCTACAGATTATATAGTTTATATGCATTGCAATATCACTTAGGTATCGTCTAAAAATTGAAATAATATTATTGTGTATCATACGCACGGGACCATCGGGAGTGGCATAAAATTGTCAATTGCTTTTTTACCATAAGTGATTTTGTGACACGCACATAATTTTAGATTCATTTGCACTTGTATCAAACCATTCAAACCACGTGCATTATGCTATGCACCTAAACACTACGTATAGTATACCATTAGTCATTACTCATTAGTTATAACTGAAGAAACGTCACGAATAACAATTATTATTGAAGTCTATATACGTCCAGTCTAAAATTGAAATGATAACAACAGTTTATTATTAAAATATGAAATATGAAACTCCATATTTGATGCTAACCGATACCCAAACATATAATATATGCAACTAAATAATGAAGTATATAATATTAATATTAATTCTATATTATGTACGCATCATTTTATTCTGATTATCGTTAACATATATTGCGTATCGTCTAATACACTGCGTCCGCGGAGAAAACGGTCTTAATCAATAAACAATATGAATGCTTGGTTACAATGTCACATCGTTACTGTAACTTACATTACACTATTCAGTATTTCATATTAACAATAATAACATATTTATTACAATACAGTATAAGATGGTTAGGTACGACAAACAGTTCCCTACTTATATAGAATCCGTTTATTAAGCGCCTCGGATTTTAAATGGTCCCTATTTTTTTTTTATTGTATTCAATAATCATTGCCGTATAGAATACAAACTATAACTAACAAAGTATTCTTGAAGTGCAGTTATTCCTTATCGATGTAATATTGCAATCATATCATCCACAATAAATGTGTATTTTTATGAAGACAGTATCTACATACTGAACCCTCCAACCACAATAAAGTAAATACCAGTATAAACCTATAACAGCAGTGCCTATCCACAGTTCACAAATAAAAACAGCACATTATGATAACTCTCAACTATATACTCATAACTTGCTTAAAAGTTCTAACATAGTAAAAAAAAACGAATTTCAAACACAGAAATGTTCTGACTTTGAGTTTGATAATAGCTGGCCAATTGACTAATAATAAAACAAACACCATAAAATTGGTTCGAATTTACTAAGTTTGTAAAACGAGGACGAAATATGAGTCCTCCTAACGCTTTTCGTAATAGTTAAGATTGTGTTATATATATACGTAATACTTTTTATATTATATCCATAAAAGGATTTGTTTAATTTTGTTTTCAATAAGCTACATAGTTTAAATTACAAAATAAAGGAATAATTATAATCATAAAAAATGATAATATCGTTCGTTCGTTAATGAAAATGTAGATTTGAGATGGTTAATTAGTAAAAACTGACATAAAATAACATAATCGCACATGACATAATGTAAAGTACCTAATATAATATAGGTATAAAGCCATGTGTACGTGAAACAATAATAAAATAATATATTACGTGAAGTGGTCTAACGTCGTTATATTACGATGTTTACGTGATACGCATAATACGTTCTCAGATTTTTCTTCATGTATATTACATGTTATAATATTATATATTACTCTATAAGTAGAATATAAACCGAAAACTTTTTGAATTAAAATTCGGGTTGTTCGATGTTCATGTCGAAACGAATAAAACGGATTTCACTATTTATAAACATAAAAGAAAAATCTTTATTTCGTTTACCCACTAGCCGTTTTATAAATGTTGATAGATAGAGGGATAAAGATACCGACAGAAAGACAGAGATGTGTTCAAACGATCGTAATATTACACATCGATCGTTCATAGTAGCTATACTATAATAGGTATTAAGAAATCAACAGAACCCGTCAGGAACGAAAAAAAGTGGGCCTGTTTTCAATCGATTTAGGTATAGTCATAATATAGATAATAAAGAAATACACGGGGGCCATACACATGACACAAAACAATATATAAAAACGACACAATATAAATAAGGCATATAATGTGTGCCAAACAAAGAGCTTGTAACAATGGTTATTGAAATATGGTTTTCAAAAATTAACATCAACAAGAAATATTATCAATTTTATTATTAGCAATTATTGTTTTCTTTAAGTCGGGTTCATAACTTGTCATGGTATGATCTGCATGTCCACTCTGTGGTATCGTATAGTGTGCCTCATATTCTGCATGGCCACAGTATTCATGGTTTCGTTCAGTGGCATAGCCAGGGGGGAGGAGCTAATGGGGCTATAGCCCCATTGACTGTGATGACTTTAGAATTTTATCAAGATTAATAAAAAAATAAAAAGTGTAGACTTAGTCCCTCCCCCCTCCATACAAAATTTCCAGGCTACGCCACTGGTCTCGTTCACTATTACCATGATCCATCTTGAAATTTCCAGAATTGGGACAAACTCAACGTTTTGGACACGACATGACATCCAATAACGTAGTTATGTAGCTATGAACCCGACTCTAAACCATAATATATAATAACCACAACTTTAACCGCGGTATCCAGCGTATTTTTTCAGACGTCTTTCCGTCTATATAAGATTCAGGCGGGGCCCATCCATTTTTTCATTATCTACGTGTACAGTGTATACTTACAGTCGTTACGACCCGCACGAATATAATATATTATACCGTTATATTATAAGCAGACTATACTACAATACAGATACCCTGGTTTCTCGCTTCGTCCCTGTCGAGTATGATCGTTATTTAACATTATATTATTCGACGGGGGGGGGGGCAAAACGTCACGCATATACATTTATATAGGAATCGCTTCGAAAATCCCTGAGGCCGCACACCGGCAACAACGGTCGGTCGACGGCAGCGGAAGCTGGGCCATAAATTAACCAAGCGCGCATTAATAGGCAATTAACGGGGACTCGTATACAAACAAAAACAGGACGAAGGTGCGGCCACTTCGACCCCTGATTTTGAAGTTTTTGACTTCTAATTTGATGTATTCACGCGCGCGTGTGTGTATGCGTGTGCGTTGTCTGTTGAATCTGTTTTCCGAACGACGGAACGGTATAGGCACTAGACCGGTACGGGTTGGTAAAAGCAGTTCTTGTGACGAAATTACTTAGCCGCCGTCGTCTGTCGGACACCTCTTCGGACGAGACGAGTGGTGTGAGGCTATGCCTACGAACGAATTGTATGGTCTTCCGGGTCATCCGTTGTAGATATCGTACGGAGGACTCGGACTCGGGTGCGGAAAAACTACATCCGAACTCGCATCGATTTGAGGAAGAGGCGTAGACACGATTTCGTCCGTCATTATCGCTGCACGCCGTCGCGGAGGAGAGCCAACGTTTAGGACGTTTGAACGAGAATAATCGTATGCGCATCGTAAAGTATATATATATATATATATGTATGTACGAGCGCGCAGTCTGCGTTTGTCGTTTACATTTTTCTCTCCTCCGAGTGGTATAGATTTTTTTTTTTTTTATCGTTTTTCTTTTGACCCGGTTCCGCGTGCGACTCGCAAATATTATTTTATGGCGTACACGTGGCGCGCAGAAAAAACAAGAACGAAATAACAAAACCGTCGAGAAAACATCGCATCCGGCCGCATTTGGGAAGACGTTTGCGCGAATAAAACGTCCCGGACTCGGGCGTTTCCATACACAGT
>WHPZ01585675.1:30159-41802 GCA_016617965.1 Macrosiphum rosae
CACTGTTATACGAATGGACATAAACACATGTCAAAATGTCAAATCGCACTTCACGTGTACTCTTTATCGTACGTGTGGTTTGTCAACACAATATAATATAAAAGTTAATTTTTTTATTCGTCGTCGCTCCGTCGCCCCCGCTCACAACCGTCAACGTACACCCCACCCCCTCCCCAAAATCGATCCGCAATAGTTCGTTCGGACACACGCCTGCTCGCTGAAAATAGTAATAATAATAATAGTGATATGAGGAACGATACCGCGGTCGACATAAAGAAGAATAATTAATAGGCGCGCCCGAATACGCGAGGATGGGCCCATTAATAACCAAGCAATTATTATTTTAACTGCGGACAAGACGCGTCTAGTTCATAATTATTATTATTATTATATACTACGTTGTTACTCGTTATTAGAGGACTATGATAGATTTATACGCGACATAAAATATCCTTTTTGTTTTGTTAAAACCTAACCTATGCTAAAATATGCGATAGAAATAGGTAAGTGAACAATGAATCTACCAGATAGGTATCATATCACAGTGAAGCTTCTTATAATGTTTTAAAACAAATAAAGTCACTGCGTAGACTAATTTATTTGTATTAGTCTTACCTACTTTTAAATGAATTCATATCATTGTTAAACTTTTTCCGTTAAATACAAAATCACTTATTTCATGAAATTTAAATGAGGCACCTAATATCCTAATTCACAATACTTTAGCTTAGACAAACATGCTACATGCATGTATCGTGTGTTTATTGTTAAAATATAAAATAATATAATATAATATATAGGTATGCAAAAGGTCTTAAAATGTGCAAATTTAAAATATATCACGAGAATCAATGTGAGCCAAATTGAAACACTTCGTTTGACACGACTCACCAAATGTTTTGTGTAAAGGACAAGGCAAAAAAAAAAACCGTATCAATATGCATGTATAAATCGTAGCCCTTTTTATTGAATTAATTATAATATTATATACGCCTACGATAGAGGAGGGGAAACATCGCAGCGTCGTGTCGTCTCACCGTTTAATATACATTCGCAAACCGAACGATAACATGACATTAATTTACTGTGATATAAATTATTATATACCATCATTGCGAATACGAGCAATATACTATACCTATACTCTTCGCGATTTTCATATTATTGTTTGTTTTCTCGCGACGGGCGCCCGAGACTTTTCTGCACGACGGTGAGTGATGTAAGAGTATATATGATATCGTAATATTATTATCGTCGGGCGTGTCTTATAGAGTCCAAAATAGTAATAAAATAATATATTTAGTAGGTACGTCGTATTCATTTCGATCGTGCTGTTTCCTGTATATAGTGATTATTTCACGATACCGCGGGAGACCCTCGTGCAGCAAATATTATAACTATATTATTATTGTCTCCTTGAACTTGTCTCCGGTCAAACGCGAGAACAATGTGAAATTAAAAATAAAACAATTATTTGTCTTCTGCTGCACGCTACCGTGCAGAGTAATGGCTATATGTAACAAATTAGTAAAGTGCGTCCGAGCCGAATTAGTTCTCACACACACGGCGTATCCTCCGCCCACTCGCGATAATATCGTTTTTTTTCCCAGTGAAGCGTGATATTAACATGTTACTACGATACTATAAAAATTATAATATTCTTCCTATAAACTCTATAAAACGTCGTTTGCGCAATATATATATATGCACGTGTTGTACCCGGACGTTTTGTGTTCCGACGAAAAAAAATGCTCAATCGCGTTGGAGACGAAATTGTCGCCAGTAAATGGTGCGACACACTATTATGGTATAATAATGGCTCGCTGAGCACGGGTAGTAAAAGTCTTATAAACGCAAAGTACCGCAACCGTGGTCTAAAATCCGGATTGCCACCGTAGCAATTATAAAACTGTATACCGGGGATTACGCGTCACGTAAATCGGATTAGACGTCCATTGAAAGTGTGTTATATGGGAAAGAAAACGGCTGTATATAATATTTAGCTACTTAATACAAACGTTCAGGGAAGGTCGGTCGGGCATAGTTTCCTTATAAAATTAGACGACAATTATTTTATACACAAACGCTGAAAGGCGTGCGGTTGTGTGTTCCGCTCAAATAACCAACACTCGGGGTACAACAGTCCATGGAAATGCGCCGATGATATTTAATAATAATTATACTTCAAATATCGATATTGTACGTGATCACTTACTAACATACTCTTTTTACTTGTTGTTTTAGAAACAATCGATGTTGGTGCGTCAACTGGAAGAAGAGCTGAGAATGCGAATGCGGGGGCCAAATATGGAACTAACGCAGCAAGTAGAATTGCTGTTGAACGAAAACGACCACTTGACCCGAGAAGTGGCCATCCTCAGAGAGACTATTAAGGTACCTAAACACAACCTTTTTTTGTTGTCCGGACAACGGCGACCAGTCGCCGTGTAATGATATTAATTTCGGTCTACAGGAATTAGAGCTCAGGATAGAGACGCAAAAGCAAACCTTACAGTCTAGAGACGATAGTATAAAGAAGCTTTTGGATATGCTCCAGAACAAAGGCGTTGGTGAGTAGTAATATGTTGTATGCATTACCGTGCTGTTAAGACTGTTCACCTGAAAACAGCTCAACGCCCAAAAAAAAAAAAAAAAAAATTGTGATAATAATAACAATACAACATAAATATGGCACTTGATATTTTATTCTTTTTTTATTTTTAAACAAATAAAACATTTAACGGCAAAATGTAAGATGCGTTTGTTTTAGCAGGCAAGGAGGAGGAGAGACAGTTATTTCAGCAAATGCAGTTGATGGCACAAAAGCAGGTCGTTTCAAACGTTCGCAATCAGAACTTTCAGTTAACAGCCAATTCAGTGTGTTTTGCCTTGTTGTATCTTCTCATAAAAAAAAATATTCTCTCTTTTTCTCTCTTAAGCACACCAAACACATATATACACACATGCACTACTTCCAGAATTATGATATAGTATATACCACACGAAACGCCTATTATATTCAATTATTACTTAAATAATAATTTACCAAGCTTGCTGCAGTTGTGTTAATAGACGTTTTATTTATTTTTATGTTGTTGTTGTAATGTTCGCTGTACGTTGATTTGTTCGGACCGGTTGGCAACTCTAATATGGTTTTCATTAATACATAATAATATGTACGTACTTATTGTTTGTAATTATTTTATTCACACGATGAGACTAAGACGGGACAACTTAGGCCTCCAAGGTCTAACGCACTGAATCGGTTTAATAAATGTATAGGTATGAAAGAAGTTGTTTATAACAATATATTATGGACAAAAACATACGCTTACGTTTTTTTCCGAAGGAATTGTGCCAAAATGTTTTGCGTCTTAATGTCTCGTCTCTCCTGCTTCAATTATCTCAAATCAAAAAAAAAAAATGTCATCATTATACAATATATTGTGATAACATTATCATAACATTTAGAGTTACCAGCCCAAGAACTCGTAGTAGTATCGCACTATAAACGCATTTTATAATTATTTTTATTTTATAAAAACACCCCTCCAATACAGATTACCAACCTCGACGTAGTTATTATTATTATTATTTTTTTATTATTTTTTTTTTTAGTGTGTAATTCGATGGCTTTATATGTAATTGCTTTGGATGTTTGTAGGTGGTAAAGTGGTAGAGGCGATTGAATTAGAGGCCCGTCAAGTTGATTTAGAGGCACGACTGTTAGAGAGTGAAAACCTTGTCCACCACTTCCAGTCTGTTATCAGGAATCGGGATCAGGAACTCAACAGTACGAAGCGCGTGAGTACACACACAGACACACTCACACTGCAAAAAAAAAAACAAAAAAAAAACAACCCAAACGTACAAATTACTACGAATAATTGTTTTCAATTTGTCGTATAGTTTTTTTTTTTTTTTTGTAAGAATAAATTGATTCTTATTTGGTCTTGCATGCCGGACCGTGTTTCGTAAATGGGCTCCTGTTCTCGATACCAGTCACCTACCACAAAATACATCCCTCCGGTAATGGTGGTCTCTTCCGTCCAACAGTCCTAGGACTTGCATGAGGACACTTGAAATGGACATTTGTTTTTTTTTTTTTTTTGATACGGGCGAATGGTGGCTAGATACTCCTATGTATACCCACTCCGAGCCAAAACCCTTTTTTGTGAAACACGTGTTTTTTTGTTTGTGATTCGACCAAACAGGACCTAAAGGCCACCAATGACAATCTAAAAGCTCTGCAAATGGAGTTAGAAAAAGCGTACCAGACACAAAACGTGGGGGTGGCTTCCAGTGGCACGCTGACGGCTATTTTGGAGACAAAGGATGCTCGCATAGCGACATTGGAAAAAGAAGTCGGTCTCCTTGAACAGGAACTGGATAGGATGCGACTGTACGCTGGGTCACCGGGCCACGCGCTAGACAGGAGCGTTCAGTTCGCGGCAGCTCCAGCGTTCAAGCACCAAGTGAGTAGCCAACGGACTGACCGCATGCGACTTCGGCGGACATCTCTTGACCCCGCTTGTTTTTCACCATTTGTATGTCATGCACTTTTCAACTTCTTGGTTCATCTGCAATATAATGTGACGATCTTGGTTTGAAACTTTGAGCTATTTTTATCTTTTCAACCACCCTTGGAATGCTTTTTGGACTTGAGATGTTGTGTTCCTCCTATCAAAACCACGGTCACCGATGATTATAAAAACCGTGTACGGTGTATAATAATGGGTGGGTACTGGGTGTAGCAGGATAGGTGACTTTAACTATAAACAGACTGGATAACGATAACATTTATTATTTGTAAAGCACATGAGTAGATTTAGATTGTTGCTTCTTTATTAACGTGCTACACTGCATCGCGTAAAAGGTAAGAACAATCTAATAATAATAATAGCTAATGTTTTTTTTCAAAAAAATCGAATCGTAGATGAAATTGTGTACCTAAATATAATATGATATACCAGGAACTTAGAACAATACCTATTTTATATTATCAATAGGGAATATAAATTGAATAAACTCATTTATTATAAAATGTTATTCATAGTAACAATTATAGATTTTTTTATTACTTTTTGATAACTTATATCAGTACCTAATTATTTTTGTTTTAAACACTACATTAAAAAAATAATTTATCTAGCCTGTGAACTCTGACTTATCATTGAGATTTAAATGATAATAATATAAATATTAATAAATTAAAAATAAATATTGCCCAAAAAGTAAAAACTGTTACCTTATTATTGTATTTGCATTTTGTTTGGATACACAGTTGGGTAAAATTATATATTGATTATTTTTAACAATTTATCTAAAAGTTATTTATTCTTAGGAATAAAAAAATACAATAATCCTTTTAACAAAATAATCATGTATAAGTAAGGTGTAGGTAATTATTTTCTTAGATTAAAATCATATTCATAACATTATAATATAACACAATATTCACGTTAAAAACAATCTACACCACTATCAAAAGCATGTTAGATAACCTGACCTTTCATAACATGATGTATTTGAAATTCACTCAATTTTTATTTAGTACCATGCATGATTATAATGAATAAAACATTTTCATCGATGTTCACATCCTGAAGTCATTACCATAATAATACTATAATAGCAATTCCCTGTATAAATGGTGTGTGCTAAAACAATATATTATCTAATGCGTTCATTTGAGTGACATTGAGAGGATATGACAGCCCGCTGTAGTTGCATAATGTGATATTGGTATCGTGTACAGTTAGAAGAGTTCCGGTCGGAAATCCAAAGACGTGATCAAGAGATTGTGGCAATGAGTGCCAAAATGAAAACTTTGGAAGAACAACACACCGACTACCAGAGACATATTGGAGTGCTGAAAGAGTCCTTGAGTGCAAAGGAAGAACATTACACAATGTTACAAGCGGACGTAAGTGTTATACAATCAATTTTTCATTTGGGTTATTTTCCAAATGCATACTAAGCTGCTATAGTGTAAAGTGAAAAGGAAGAAATAAACCAAAAACTATTTAAGTATATTTATAAGGTAAACAGGGCATTTAGAACTACACACAACATCACGTTTTATATAATATCCAGGGTTATCCATATTTATCAATTATACAACTTTAGGTATTTCATATTACATTTTTTAATAGTTAAAATACTTATTTTTAATATTTCTAAGTGCATATTTGTTATATAAATGTATATTTACTTTCTATACTATTAATTATTATAATTTATTCTTGTCTCGCTGTAATTAAAAACTGGAAGAACTTTTGATTTACAAACTATGTAATTTATGTGTTTTATTTGAATTACTATATGAAGTATTTTATCTGTGCATTTAAATGTAACAATACATATTCAATATAAAAAAATAGAAAATAATATCAAAGTTCATTATTTATTAATAATCATTTGAAAAATATAAAACCATACAGAATGTATAGGTATTCTCTATATCACAGTTCTAAACTTTACATAATATTATAAAATATCGATAGGCACAAAAAAATGTTTTTAACTTAAATTTTGTGTACTCATTTTTAAGTAGAAAATATATCTTAGGAGTTAAAAAATCAAACATGGTTTGTTATTACTATATGAGTATGAATAATAATAATAATGTAAGACACATTAAACTATATTAGCTATTAAACAATGTAAAAAAAAAATAATACCTACATTTGAAATATTATGAAAAATGAGTGACTTTTATAATGGATTATTTTGTATATTTTCAATGTCGTTACAATTTTATCTGTTTTATTTTAATCTGAATTTGTAATGGTTTTATTTTTTATGCATGATTGTACTTCTATATTTCTATCTCTGTTTACTTCTCATACAATTTTTATAGCACTGTGCAAAATTATTATATTATTAAAGTTACAACACAAAACAATATTACGACCAGCAATACTATAGTCGTTTTAGAGTATATTATAATATCATGGTAGGAATTAGACTAAAAATTCCACTAAGTAAAATTATTTATGCATAAACGATATTTTTGTAGGTTTCAGAGATAAATTTGTTCATTCGAAGCGTTTATAATTACATTATTTAAATTTAACAGGTTGAAGAATTACGTTCACGACTTGAAGAAAAAAACCGTATAATTGAGAAAAAAACACAAACTGCTTTGCAAGCTACTCAAGAAAAAAATAGAGTGACAAACGAAATCAACGAGCTCAAGGATCACGTGGATATTAAGGATAGAAAAATTAACGTCTTGCAAAGAAAAGTATATACAATTTTATATTTTATTTATTATGCGTTCTGTATTTATTTTGTAGTGTAATTTGTATTTAGTTATCACAAATCAGTAAAAGTATTATTATTTGTTGTATGTATTTTATTATTATTTCTTCATTATTAGTTATTTATTACATAGTAAAGTGCAAAGGTTTATTTTGTTCGGCTTATTATATTCACCACAGTATTATTGTAAGTAGATTTGATAAAACGCTTATGATTACTACAATGACTCCAACTTATGTTTGTATTGAATATTTTAGATTGAAAATTTAGAAGACTTATTGAAAGAAAAAGACAACCAAGTGGAAATGGCTAGAACAAGACTAGCGTCACTTCAAGCACATCAATGTTCATCTGAAGGTGCAGTTACAAGTTTAGAAGAGGCGATAGGTGATAAAGAGAAACAAATGAACCAATTACGAGAGCAAAGAGATCGAGCTGAACAAGACAGACAGGAAGAAAGAGACTTACATGAAAGGGATATCGCTGATTTCAAATTAAAACTTCATGCACTAGAAAGCGAAGTCGAAAAGATCCACACTCGATTAAATAGAGCAAATTCTGAAAAAAATCGTTTGGAAGAACGATTGGAACAATCACAGAGTGAACTTGGAAAATCAAAGGCTGAATTAGAAAAGGCGTCAAGTGAAGTGAATAGAAGTGGAGCGGATTGGGAGTATACCAGACAGAAATTTGCAAGATTAGAACTCGAAAATGCCCAGCTACGGCAAGATTTAGAATTATCACAGACGACATTCGGTAGAAGTACTCTGACCAAATCACAAGAAATGGACAGAGTACAAGACAGAGCTGACAAAGCTCTTGCAGATTTGAGAGCGGCACAAGCCGACCTCCGCATAACTCGAGCGGATAATGATAAGCTATTGGGTGAAATCAAGGCGTTACAAGAAAAACATGAGGTGTCTCAAGGTGAGATATATAGGTTAGTAACGAAACTAGAAAAATCCCAAGGTGATATTAATAATGTCAAGGATGAATACGAGCGTAATCAATCAAGTGTAACTAGAATCCTCGCCGAAAGAGAAAAGGCTTTGGTAGAGTTAGAAAAAACTAAAGAAGATTTGGAACGATCTCAGAGCACATTAGGCAAAGCACAACTTCAGCAAGAAAAATTACAAATGATGTTAGACGATGCACAAAGAGAAACCGATCGAGTGCAAGATACATTAAATAAGACTACGAGTGAACTCAGAAAGGTAATCTGAAATATACATACGATACTGATTTTTATATATATTTTTTTTTAAATATTTTATATGTAAATAAATTTATATTTTTTATGTATCTAGTGGCATATTGAAAAGGAACAAAATACGTTCGAGCTTACTAATGTTCAAACACAATTAGACAAAGCACTTGGACAAGCTGCACGTCTACAAAAAGACAAGGAAGCTATTCAAATAGAGTTCGAAAACTTAAAGGCTAAATATGAAATAAGCCAAGTAAATTCTAGTAAATTAAATAAATATATTATACCAATATATAATATTGTTTTATTGTTTTAGTCAATGGTAGCCAGACTGCAAAAAGAGAAAAATCAATTGTTAGACGACAGTGAGAAAAATAAAAATGACGCTGATCTATTCCACTCACAAATAATGAAATATCAAAGAGAAAAAGAAAAAATCCAAGCTGAACTGGATCTCACTGAAGAAAGATTCGAGAAGGCACAATCAATGTTTAAAAAAACACAGGTACCTACCTACTTAAGCAATACATATTTTAAAAATATTAATCGGATATTTTATATCAATTTTTAAATTACCGATTAGAATTAAAACATATGTAATTCTGATTTAAGTAATAATGTTTCACATACCAGTAAATTAAAAATAGATTTATTTTATAATGGCTATTGTTATCATCAACTGTTGTTCATATTTGTATTTTATTTTCTATTTACAGCTTGAGAAGGAAGATGCTATAAATGAAGTTGATTTGCAAAAGGAAAAAATAGAAAAATGTCAGAAAGCAATGTACGAAGCAGTGCAAGATAAAAATGCTGCTAAAGATGAGTTGGATAGAGTTATGGAGAAATACGATAGGTAACAATTTTACAGTATAAAAATATAACAAATAATACAATGCAATAATACAATTTTCTTTTTTTATTAGATTACAGAATGAGCTATATCAAGTCAAGAAAACTTTAGAAACTGTTGAGAATGAAAGAGATGATGTTAAATTAGAAATGGAAAAATTACAACTACATGCTATGAAAGCCAGGGATGATCAAAGAAAATCTAAATCTGAAATTCAAGAGCTACAGGAATCATATGACAGGCTAGTAATACAGTTAGAAAGGACTAAAGACGTAGAAGACAAATTCAAAGACGAAAAAGATCACCTAATGGATAACTTGGATATAATGAAAGAACGGTGTGACAAATTGCAAATGGACGTAAGAAGGCTGTCAGCAGAAAGAGATAAACTACAGACAGAAGCTATGAATAATGCATACGAAATGGAAAGAGCTCACTCCCAAGTTTCTAAGACACAAGTGCTGCTCGAAGACCAACAGAAAGATGTAAATAAGCTTTCAATTGAACTGGAAAAAATATCTGAAAAATATAACAAACTAATGATTGAGTACAAAAAGTCACAATCGGATATTGAATTATATAAAACACAGGCTTCTACATTTAGAGATGAAGCAGAAAGATATTCAGTTAGGCAACAAGAAAGAATGAAAGAAGAATTGGAGGTATTTAGAACTAAATATACTCAAGAAATGGAAAAATCAGAGAAACTTCAGTCAACTTGTAAGAAATTAGAAGATAAAATGCATGATATAAATATGGAATTGGAAAAGAGTAAGTCAGAATACGCTAAATTTAAAAAAGAAAATGAAAAGTTTATATTGGATCATGAAAAGTTACAAATGAAATGCGACAAACTAGTAACGGATAATGACAAATTAAGAATAGAAATTGCTACGGTTGGAGAGCAAAATAGTTTTGACCTAGAAAGAACTAAAGATCGTTACGCCAAAACAAAACAGTCACAAGAAAAAACTGAAATGGAGCTTTATAGAACGCAGATGGATGTAGATAAACTAAAGAAGGAAAATGAGAAATTGAAAACTGATTTGGTTCGAGTTGAAGCGGAATTATTACAATTCAAACCTGAAAGAGATTACGATAGGTTTATGAGAGATAAACCAGTGTTAGGAAGGTCACAAAGTACATGCAAAGACTTTGGAGATTTCGACCGCACGATGTCTGAAGATCGATTGCGAGACCGCCTTGAACAAAGTCAAGCAAAATGTCACAGGATATCTGAAGATAAATTAAAATTAGAAACTGAGTTACATCAAGTCAAACGAGCACTAGAACAGCAGCAAATGTCTTTATCAAATTCTGAACATCACGTAAAAGAAAATATTGTTAAGGTCCAACAAGATTTAAATCAAGCGCTAAGAGAAAAAGAAATTCTCAAAGAAAAATTAGAAATTAAAGAAAAACAGTTGCAGGAATGGAAATCACGACTGGATAGTTCTAGCATCATACTAACAGAGAGAGAAGAACTGTTGAAACAGATGAAGAACAGTGAAAGGCGTTTGGAAGAGTCACAAAAACAATTGTCTAAGCTTGATGTGGACTTGAAAAAAGTAACTTCTGAAAGAGATGAGTTAATAAACATGTTAAAGAAATCTCAGTCGGTGTTGTTACAATGCCAAGACAAGTTACAAACTTCCGAAAGAAGTTTGGAAATAGAAAAGGATGAAGTTAAACGGTTAAAGGCCGAGCTCAGAAACCTAGACACGAGTGCCAAACAGAACAACGAGCAAGACTCTTCTCGTTTAAGAGATCTGATAAGAACTAAGGATAAAGAGTTGGACACTTGTAGACAAAACTTAGCGGTCAAAGAACAAGAAACAAAAACTCTTCAACAGGCAATACAACAAATGCAAGTGGCGTTAAGAGAGCGGGACCAAGGTGTGGATAGTGAAAGAACTAATTTACAGAAATCTATGGATGCGCAACGAATGATGACTGAAGAACTCCAAAAGAAACTTCAGTCAGCCCAACAGCAGATAAACAGTAAGGAAGCTGCTATTGCCGAGCTTAAAAAACAATTGCAAGCCCTTCAGACTGAGAACAAACGGAAAACGGACGAATATACTTCTAAAGTGACTACGTTAGAAAAACAACTTCAGGTATCAGCGACGTCGAACGACAATGCCTTGAAAGAAGATGTGAGAAAACTCTTGGACGAACTAGATCATACTCAGAGTGAGCTCAAAAACCTTGCTTTGGAAAAAGATAAAGTATCACATCAAAATCAACAGATTCGAAACGAACTTGAAAAGAAGCAGGTTGGCCAATTGGTTTATATCCACCTTGTACTATTATTTCC
>WHPZ01585676.1:4953-16538 GCA_016617965.1 Macrosiphum rosae
GGTATTCGACGGCTATTAAGCTTTATTTTAACGATTTCTAATCTAATATAGCAATATAGGTTAATCCAATATAGCAATAATCGTAAACGTATGAGAAAATCAGTTACAGTTTAGTTTGTGCCGTTATACGTGATACATTATTCTGCAATTCCGCATTCTCTGTGTTTAGGCATTATGTTAGCCAAACATTTTTATGCAATTGTTCAATCGGGAGAAAATACCCTAGCCTTTTTAAAGGAAAGAGGACTTATTGAAATCGGCACTCCTCCTTGTGTTCACTGTGGCTCGCAAACTAAATTCTATACGCGCTAAGAAAGAGGAAAAGAACAAACAATGATACAATGAAAGAAGTAAAAGGGGGGGACGGTATAAATACTATTGTTCAAGTTGATGAATCCTTAATGCGTGGTAAAAGAAAGTACAACAGAGGACGATTATTGGGGGCTGATATTGCTACTGAAAATGTTGATGTAGAAGATTTGAGCGACAAAGAGGAACCTGATTTTAATAATAGAAATTATGGTAAAAATCAACTGGTCCATGGGTGTTTAATATGTGTCAAAAAGATGAAAATGGTGTAATTGATGCAAGATACTTTATTGTAGAAAAAAGAGACAGACAAACATTACACGAAATAATTAAAAATGATATTGAAGTTGGTACAGAAATACACTCGGATGAATGGCTTGCATATAAGACGATAGAAAATAAAGGGTACATACATAAAACCGTCAATAATTCCCAATTTTTTATCGATCCCACCAGTGGTGCGCACACACAACGCATTGAAATTTTACATGCGTGGTATGACGTGTATAAAAGGCCGGTAGACCGCATACAACATGAATACCAGTTATTTTAATAATAAATGCACTAAAGACATTTAACAGATCTGCCAAATATGTATTTTGTGCAGGCGACCAGTTTTGATATTGAATATATAATTATTAATTAACTAAATTCTTTTACCAAATTTTACTACATTATTTAACTCCTTTCCAGTCTTGAAAATAATTAGCATTCAATAACAACCTCATTAAATCATCCCACTAAACTCTATTACACAGTTTTAATCACAATCATTATCTCAAAAATTAATTTTAATTTTTAATTATATAGTAGTATTGGTTAGAAACTATTTTCATTGATTACCGCTGAGCTTAAATAATATCGCAAACAAACCATTTGCACAAAACATTAAGGGGCCTGACCACTGCGTCAATTTTAGCTCAAAAGACCTTAAGTTTTAACAAAACTAAAGTTAGTTTACGTTGTCTGAAATGATTCTGATAAAAATTATAACTGCAAAAAATTGTCTATAGATCGTACGAAATACCTTGTGAAAATAAAATCTTATATTATTGTGAACAGTAATTAAAAACTTGAAAATATGAGTTTTTCAAATTAATATCGGAAAATATTTTGTATAATAAACGGTAATTTATCTGCTGAATTCAAATATTTTTTTAGAATCAAAATCAGACAACGTTAACTTACTTTAATTTTGTCAAAACAATAAATTAGTTGTCGTAAAATTTATACAGTAAATTTTTTATTGTTATCGAGTTATTGACATGTGCATGTGAGTAAGGAAGTGGTGCCCGCATTGAATTTCACTCAAGGTAATAATCATTTACAACTAACACATAAATCCCGGGCGACTAAAATTAGATTAAAAATTGCCTAAATTTTGCCCTTTAAATAATAGCTAAAGCGAGGGACCCTTAATTAAAAATGAAACATTAATTCAACTCATAATAATACAGATATGGCTTAAACATATAATACATATTATAAATCAAATCAAATCAATTTATTTTATAGATTTAATAATATATTCTTGTACCTTTCCAGCCGATACTGGCATTGGCTTAGAATTAGGTCCAGGCCCATATCCACCTGGTTGTTGACTATTAGGTATTTGAGAATGATGCATCATAGGGGGCATAAGTCTATGTTGTTCAGAAGGTTGTGGTGGACCTCGCATCATTTGGGGACAGGGCATACCTCTTGGACAGTTCATCATATTACTGGGTCCTGGCATACTATTGCACTGCTGATTTGACATTGGTTGCCTACAAGCCATGGAAACAGATGTCATGTTGTTGGATCCTGGACATGGAGGCCCACGTATTGGACATCCATTATTGTCTACTGACATGTGTGGACCCATATCATTCATGTCTGCTGAACTTACTGGCATATTCATAGACATTGGACTATTTGTTAAAGGTGAAGGACCACCTCGACCCATCATCATGGGACTGCCACCAGGACCTGAGTTAGGATGACCGTTAAGTGGTGAAGGACCCATTGTCATGGGACTAGACATTGGTGGATGAATGTTCATATTGGTATTTTGAGGTATGGGACTACCCATAGGTGAAGCACAATTCAGAGACGGTTTTACCATGGCAGCACATTCCATAGGGCTGTTGCCACGCATATTTGGCACCATATGTGGACTGCCCATAGCAGAAGGACTTCGATTCATAGATAAGGCATGTGGACTATTACCTGGTGCACCACAACTCATCATAGGGGGTCCGCATACCATAGGATTTCTATGTGGGCTACTACCACAAGGTCCACCCATTGGGCTACCCATAGGTGGACCACAATTCATAGGTGAGCCACCCATTTGGTGGCAAGGGCTACCAGACATCATGGGTCTAGAATTCATCATTTGTCTGTTCATATGATTTGTGTTCATTACTTGTGGTGGTGGGGTGTCATCAAAAGGGTTTGAAGCAACTATAGTATCTCCATAACCTAAAAAAAAAATTATTTTTATATTAATAATATGAATTTAATATAATTTATAACACATTGTTATTATTTATTATTTAATTGACTAAACACAAAAATATGGTTAATTGGATAATAATAGTTTAATAATTCACCAAAGTACAGGATAGTCAAACATCAATGTGAATTAGTTACTGTAATGGTATTATAGTTTTACATTTTACTTAGGACATAATATACTATATATATAGAGGCGAACAACTATTTTTGAGGTAACCTGAAATACTATATACTTATAACTGCTACATGGAAACAATAGCAACATCGAGTAGTTAAACAAGGAATAACAATCTTGTTACGTACAGCCCTTCAGGAATCCAAAAGCTGATATACTTTTATAATAAACAAGCTTTTATAATCTTCAAGCTATAACACGTTGAAAGTCTATGTCAACAAAGTGTTTATATTAGTAAATGGGCATCCATGGCTGATGTCAATAAATATGTAGTTGACAAGAGTAAATGGGGGTGTCATGTACATATAAAATGGCAATTCATTAACTATTATATAAAATCTACCAAATTCACAAGCGGCAAAGGGAGCTTGCCAGTAAAATCACAATGGCCACCAACGCTCGTTGAAGATGTAGAATTGACGGTGACGTTGAATGTACTAAGATAAGTTGATTTATAGATATTTCCAATATTTATCAGTAGTATACTAATAGATGTTACTTCCAATTAATAACATGTTATTTAAGATTCTTAGCAAAGGAAATTAAGAATTTATTGAATTTTGATATAATGTTCTTGTAAAAAATTGTTTATTTTTTATAAATATTATAATATAAATTTATGAATCTTTTTTTTTCTGGTACAAGCACTAAAGTTTAAATTTGAAAAAACAACAAAATATTTAGATTTTGCTGTAACAAGTTAGAAGCTTTAATTTTAATATTGTATGAAGATTTTTTTTCTTTTATTAGATGCAGTAATTTAAGCTGTATTAATCATTATTATCAGCATGTAATAGCAAAATATTATATTTATTTTAACATTATTGTCTACAGCCAAAACAGGTTTTTATACAGTATAATTATGCTAAATCATAATTGTGTCATATCTAATCACATATTCTATGCTTATCGGCATAAAATATAATGTTCTTGATAAATTAGATAGAAGTTTGATGTTTGTTCATAATATACTACAAAGTACATTTAGTTAATAATTGTTCGTGACCTACTAAACTATGTGACATTGTGCGTGTAAATTAATATTTTCATCCGCTGTGGTATTAGTATTGTTTTTATTTTTAAAATTATTTTATGAACATTTTGAAAGTTCCTAATTAAAACTCAATAAAAAAATAGATTGAACAGTATCATAAAACAGGTGAGATTTTCTATGGTTTATTTTAAAATATTATTAATTATACTTGTTCAGTATAAAACTATTGTTACATAAAAAAATATATATTAATCAAATTCTTTAAATTGAATGCTTTAAAGTTTAGAATTTTTTAAAGACTAGCTATTCAAGAACATCCTATCCTACTACATCCATTTGTTACCAGTCTTATAACTTGATTCAAGAATGTTATTGAGTATTGAGTATTGACATAGATACATAGTGAATAAATGTTTATTTTATCATTAGTGAAATAAAATATACATTTATAAATAGGTATCTATAGAGATATTATTAGAAATGAACTAAAAGTTTTAATTTAGAAAATATAATTTAATAAACTAAATTCTTCAAAAGAGTTTTAAAAATGTTTATTAAGCTTTTGGAGTAGTAATACAAAATATTAATTAATGACGATTTATTAAAGTTGATTTTAATTGAGGTTGAATTAAATAAATAATTTTGAAGCAATACCTGTTAACATATTTTTGATTGTTTATAAATCTAAAATTCATTAAAGATCTTTAAAAGTTCAAAATGTATAGTGTATAATACTTATCTTTAATGTTCAATCTATTATAGAGCTGTTATCTAACAGATATATTTAGATTTTATATAATTTTTGTGCATATTATTCTAAATTCTTTATTGAGATCTATATAAGGTTTATCAATGAAATGAGTTATAAGAAAATGGATCTGGAAATTAGATAGTTTTTAAAAAAGATAAAATAATTTTGTATGATATATTTTTAAATGTATATATCTACACATTTTAAAAGAATACACAACCTAGCATTAAATTAAATTAAGGACGTAAGTGTCTAACATTGAGTATATAAAGGTTTAGGTCTAAATAGGAATATATTCTAATGATCATATTAGGTCTATTACATGACACATGTGTATACACTACAAATCCTTACACATTTTTCCCAAATTATCTTCCATGTATAGTATCCGTATGTCAATTTTTCTTCAAACATCCATAAAAAAAATTACCCTTATTGAATAAAATATTGGTTTGGTTCATTAGTTGAAGGCCAGCACAATAAATACCTAATATTGGGGGGAATAAATAATGTAACTCTCACTAAAGCTTAAATATTATGTTTATTTAATTTTACCAGTTAAAGGTGGTGGAAGTAAATCTTGAGGTGATGGAGGTGGTGGTTGAGGTGCATGATTCGTCACAGTAGCAGCATTGGAAGTACGCCGTTTCTTCTTAGCTGGGGGTGGTGGTGGTGGATCTGGAGTCATCATGGGTGATTTAAACTCATTACCCATAGGCAACATCCTATAAAATTAAAATAGATAAATACAAATTACAAATTGCTCAAATATGTATTTTATAAATAAATAATTCAAATTAATTAGTTTAACGATTTACTTTATTAGAAATAAAATATTGAAGTTCACGTTATTGATCACAAGGTACTAGCTTTTAATGTATTATTCAGTACCAAATGAAATTTTTTCAGTCTTAACTTATAATGTCGGAGGCACTCAAATTATACATAAGAATTTAATACTTGAAACAAACTAAAATGTTTGCCCAGTTTTTAATAAAGATTTAAAAACATTTTATATTATAGTTGGCAAAATAGTTTTTGATTCTTATTCAATAATATCTTTATTTATCAATTAAACAAATTTTAATATTTTATTTTTATTTTTTTGAGAATTATAAAATCTGTACATTTTTAATGAAACAAGCCTAAATGATCTTATTTGTAAAAACACTAGAATATTTTATCTCTTGAGGCAAGTCAGCATTGGCATTTGGGTAAAATTAAAATGTGTTTTAAAACATCAATGATCATTTACAATAAATTTATTTCTGTCGTTTGCTATAGAAAAATACCTAACTGAAAAAAAAAAAAATAAATATAATAGCACTTACCTAATGTGTATATATTATAAGAACAATTTGTATACCTACTTGTTTTTAATTATCAATCTAATAACTACGATTTTCAGTTAAACTTTCGAAGAATTATTTTTAAACTAATTAATTTCGATTGCAAGTACCTTATAACAACATTTGTTTAATATTTTAATTTCAATAATATATTTACACTATAACTACCACAAAAAATAATGTAATTTTTAATACCTGTCATCAACAAAAAATTAATTGAGTTTAAATGAGATTAAATGATAGTTTAAAAATTTGACAAAACTTACTAAAAAATTACCTTAATTTATATTTAAAATTTGTTACTGCATTCACCAACAAATACTAATAACATCACATTATCTATTATCGATAATAATATTAATATTATTAACAATATGTTGAAAGGTTTAATTCAAATTCCAAGTACAATTAAGGCACATTTATTAAATTATATGATTTGTTAGATACCTTAATTTTAAGAGTAAAAATAAAATTATATACCTAAATATAATTAATAGAATAATAATAAACAAAGGTTGAAAAACAATTTGGTAAGTACCTGATTAATTGTTTTAACATTTTAAATTGTTTTAAGTACCTACAAAAAATAATGAATAAGGATTAGTTATTAGAATAATTTGTTTATGTGTTGATTTTATAATTTTAGGTATTATCATATATATTTTGATTATTAGGTATATCATAGTTTTATAGGGTGTTTTACATTTTACTTAAAATCGGTATTACTTTATTAGGTATATGAACTACCATTCACAAAACATAATTTCTAATTATTTAATAAAAAAAAAGAATACATACGAGCAGGGTCCACCCATTTTATTGAAATCGTCTGGATAACAGTGGCCTCTCTGCATATGAGGCGCCATGTCTTGACATTGATTGTAGTACGCCATTTGATTACGGCCTCTCGGTAACCTATATGAAACAAACACACATGACCATTACAAGTATGTACACGGACGGACGACGTAGACAAACGTATGTCCGGAAACAAAGAGCAACTTACGTGACGTAAGGGGCCATACCACCCATGTTGTGGCTCATTGCTGATAGATGGAAATCAGAGTATCAAATGCATCAGAGCGATGACCGTGGCGTAAAAATCTGGAAACGAAAAAAAAAAAATTAACCGAAAATTAAAACTCGAAGTAGGTATGCCGACGAAAATCAAAACACATACCTACACGATATCTCGCGTCACGATAATATCGTTAAATTGTGCAGGTAAAAATACATTTTATCGTTATAATAATTATTGTAGGGTATATTATTGTACAGTCAATCGTCTGTTTTGAAATCGAGTCTACCGGAGTGAAAACTCGGGACAGATCGAGCGACGTCGTATGTCACAGACGAAAAACAAAACTCGAATGCCTACGCCACAGTGGAGTGCGTGGATACGTAGGTGTGAAAAGAACCTCCCGTTCGCGCGATCGTATTTTTACATTTACACCACTCACGGAAATATTGTGACGGACGATTCGATTCTTCCTTCTCCGAGCACCGGAGTACGCTGCTGCTGATGCTGCTGCTGACACCCGCCTGCTCTGCCTACGCTGCCATCGGCCGGCAATTATTTCCGTTTACGTTTCGAACAGTATCGCGTATAAAGCGCATAAACGTACGATACGTATATTATTATTATTATAATACATATACACCGCCGCACACACACACGTATCACTATCTATGTATATAAACTGTTATTATTTATATACATGTATGTATTGTATATCACGTATATGTATATAATATGTTATATATTGTGTTCAAGACGACGCGCGCGCACGAACACGCACACAAACAGCTCACGTATAACGACGGTCGCACACATGCACGCACGGATATACGGATATACTCGGCGCGACGAGAGGAGTGAAGTGAAAAAAAAAAAAAAATGAAATAATAACGTAATGAAAAAGGGCGAACGGTGGTGTGTACTCGACAGTCGACAGCCACAATGGCCGTGCCGGACGTGTTGTTCAGCCGCGGAGGAGACGATATTAAAAATAATAATAATAATAATGCGGCGGCGGCCGGATTCTGTGCGTCCGAAAACGTTGATAGTACAGGATTTCGTAAATCGCGAAAAACGTAAAACGTCGTCGTCGTCTTCAGTCGTGGTGTCTGGCTCGCGGGGTAGAGGGAGGCGACATAATAATAATAATAATAATAATAATAATAATAGTAATAATAGTAATAATAGTAATAATGATAATAGTAATAATAATAGTTATAATAATAATGTGAAAAAAATGTTTGAGAAAAAAAAACCAAAACAATAATACACACGAATAGCGGTGGCGGCGGCGGCGGCCGGGGGTGATCAGACGGAGACGAAACGATAATGCGCGTGCATTGTACGGACGAGATACGGCGGCGAGAACGGATCCGCGTACGCGCTATATTTAGTAGTTGGACAAGGACGGCGGCAGACAGGAATGCCGAACGAAAACATCAATCGGCCGACACGATGTCGGTGACGTTGCAAGTGCGGGACGCTTGTAACATCCGTGACGTTGCCCGGGACCGTGGTTACCGCGGTCGAAGACCGGCTCGCGGTCACACCAGTCGTCGTTGTAGTAGTCGTTGGTGCGTGTAGCGCTCGCCCCGCCGCCGCGCCCAGGGTGTATTGATCTCTCAATCGGCGGCGGCAGAGCGCCTTTTCTTCCCCACCGTTCCCGCGCCATCGACTCGTCGTGAATCGTGACGTCGTCGCCGCCGTAGTATTGTGAGCGGCGAGCGCAGGCTACACAGCCACACGACCAGATTGCCCGACGGCTGTTCTTTTTTTTCCACATTATTATAATGATATTCGTTTTCGTGCTCAACGCCGCCGCAGTAATATTCATAATAATATTATATAAATGGTGCGTTCCAAGTTGTGTATAACAGTGACATCGGGTGTGGGCTTACATTTTTATGCTCCAGAGCGGTGACTTCGCGAACCTCTAATATTGTCGGAGAGTAGTATTGTTTGGAGACTCAAAGCCCTTAGATCGAGCATTTTTCTACAACCACCCACAAATATTACCACTATATTATGTCTATATACTAACCCCACTTCAGCCCCCCCCCCCAACACTCCCCCACAACAAATCCCAACCCAGCCAATCACAAAAATTCCAAATAAATGGGATTTCGTGTACCTCTTTGTGACTACCCCCTCCGTCCCGTAACCTTTCTTATACAAGTTTATAACACTATGACGCCAATGCTCTCAAACACCCAGCTCCTTCCCACGCCACTGTATTGTGTATAGGCTATAATGTTATATTATATTTGTGTGCTTGTATGTGTGTTAGTGTATATTATATTGTGTACCTACCGCATGCACCTGTAACCGAATAAAAACTACCCCGACCCGCGAGGTTCACTGTCCCAGGAATACTGTGTAGGTACCACACATAGTCATATAGAATATGTATACACAAATACACAATACATATATATATATACACGCAATATACATATATATCACGTGTGTATACTGTACAGTGTACACCCAAGACGATAAGGTTTTTATGTCTGCCGGCTGCTGCAGTAGTATATATATACGAGTTTTACTTTTTTTGTTCCGTCTTTCGGTTTAATGGTTTTTCAGCAAATCAGCAACGTCCCTTTATCCCCACTACCCTCGTCATAATTTGGATCAAAATATTAAAGAAAAAAAAACAATAATAAAACAGGTTATTCGATGACGGTCAACTTGAAAATATAATAAAACGTGAATATATACACGCCACTGGTGATGGTGTATTGAGATTGAAAATGATTTTAAAGACGATAAAAACGTCGGAATTCAGAAGTTTTTTTTTTGTGAACATTTTTATTTTTGATTTTATTACGATACAAATTATTAAAAATATGTATCTACCGACGAAGAATAATATTATTTAATTATTACCGAAAATGGTACTGTTTATTTTCAAAAAAAACTTAAAATACACAAACATTTTTCATATAAAACAAGTAATAAGTATATTATGTATTTATGTACCTATTGTTTGTAATTTTCAGAATTATTATAAGCCCACGCAACCACACGGTACACGCATTATGCACTTAATTTTATTATATAATAACCGATTTATATGCATTATAATATTAGTTAATATAGTTGATAAGTATTGTAGGTTAATATTTATTGAAAATTTGTTGTTGTGGTATTTTAATGCGTACCTAAATAGACAAACAAAAAACAGGGGTTTTAGATTGATTAAAAATATGTAATAATTTTAATGTCTAGCTGGTTTTAGAACTGTCACTCAGTGGCGGTATGTTACATAAAATATTTCGAAGGTGAAAGTGCGGGTGACAATTCCACGGGTACCCAAAACGGTTCAATTGGCTTGGGTAAAAAAAAAATACCTTCATTACGTCCAAACACCTGACCCCCACGTGTTAACAAAACTACAAAAAGGTTTTACAAGCCGTCTGGTTTTTACGAAATATCTTTTTTCACAACTAGCTACCATCGCCATTCGAGATATATTCGGTTTGGTATTATAACTTGTAAATGTTATAATACATTATTCGTCATCCGTTTCAATTACTTAACCCAGAAAGAAACTTGACTATAATATATACCTACCTACATATTATAATTTAATATACCAGATACCTATTTAGTATTTTTACAGTTTACTTATGAATATTATTTTATTTTATTATTAACATACTTATTTATTATTTACTAAAGGCAGTGTAATAACTAATAGTGTAGTCGTGTAGATATATGGATAAAATCTTATTCTCTATAGAAAAAATACTGTTTATAGGCTATTTTATCCATTATTGTCTATTTAATAGTCTATCAATACTATAAATGAACAAGCAAAATTTGGAATTTATTTTAACTTAATTTACTCAAAACTTATTTCTTATTACACTATTAGCATATCTATAACTTCAGTTTGTTTTTTAGTAATAATATAGGTACCTATTATAAATATGTTTTCTGAATAGTTAATACTGTACTAAAATTTGAAATCATGCCGTGTTTTAATATTAAATAGGTATAAATTGATCAAAATATTTAATTTTTCATAAATGTGAATCGTCGAGATTTCGAGGTTATCAGATTTACTTTGGTCGTCAACGATTTATTTGTGAATGTTGAATAATTTATTCAAATTTTAAAGGGCATTGTATACCTGTTGTCTTTGTATATAATATGCACACCATTGCATTATTTCCAACGAAAATATACAATAAATGATGTACGCTGTGGATATCAAAATTTATAAATCCTTTAGTTATCATACATATTGATAATTTGAGTTAATATTAATATATATATACAAATATAGCCATACGAGGTGCCATATGTCTATAAATTATACGTTATTGTTATTATTATTTATTACAACTATAATCTTAATTACGTAACTATCTAATAGGCAATAGCTAATAGGTATAGGCCATTTTGTTTTACCTATTATAAAAGTATATTTCATCTGCTTTTAATGTATATAAATATAATATAATATATATGATTGTTCTATC
>WHPZ01585678.1:0-43526 GCA_016617965.1 Macrosiphum rosae
AAAAAATAAAAAACACACATCATTGTAAAATATACATTCATCGTTCCACTCAGAATCTAAAAGATGTAAAGTACATATCGATGTAAAAATAATGTGAGTTGAATAAACACAAAATTATAATTTGTGGCACCATTGTTATTTCATCAAATTGTGTGATTTGGATTATATTATTTTTAAGTGCAAATGACGTGGTTGCGTACTGCTCAAGCGTATAAAAATGTTTAATATTATTATATTATATTATATTATACAATATAATTTATAAATTTGTATACCGTATAAAATAATTTATGATATATTTGGTTAAATGATCGATTTCTGCGTGAAATATTTTTACGACATCTCGTATTTCATACATATCTTTACAGTTTGATCGAGTATTTTACCCGGCAACATTATTCACAAAGTTGCGTTGTTCTCTATGAAATATTATGTAACGGAGTATAATTCATCTGGGAATACAAATGACTAATGTGGTTTTTCCTCTCGATACTCGCCGAGTGGCAGTAAATTACATAAATCCCGCGGATTTCCACTAAGACAGCGGATGATGTTCTATAATAATAATGATAATAAAATACAATATACACTAATGAACATATATTTGTACCGATGACATAACACAATAGTAATAAAGTAATAATTATTTCGCACTATATTATTACTCGAAATTAAAATATATTATATCATTAAAAAAAAAACGGTGGATTTGAAAATATGTAAATATGGCCAAACTGAGGTTTTGTGAAGTAAAATATAATATTATCTATATAGACATAAATCTAAATATTTATTTTATCATTGAAAATTATCAAAAAAATCAAAACGCAAAATGTACCTATGTAGGTAATATGTTGAAATATGATTATTTAATTAACTCAAATAATTCTATTTAAGTTTTATTAAAATATATAATAAGTAAAAATTGTAAAATGTGTTAATAATATGAATTTTTCAACATTAATGATTAATGTAAATAAAAAACTCTTAGCTTTCGAAGTAATTTTTATTCTTCAGTAGGTTTTTACAACACGATAAGGTTTATTTTACATATACTAATGTTATTGTTGAGTAATAATTGAACAACCCACAATTTTCACAAAAGTTGTATATTTATTTTATCTTTTCATGTAAAAACATTTAAAACTACATAACTTTTAAAATTAACACAAATATGATTTACAATTAACACGTAGTAATGGTCTGACATCATTCGCATTAAATAAACTTACTGACTAGAAACTTCAAAATTAAAGTACCTAGTACAATTTATTATTAAAACATTTAAAATCTACATAATCTTATAATATTAACGCAATACGTGTGGAACCATGATATATGCAACAATTTTCAAAACGAAATTTATTTGGTCTTATATTTTATTTGAGGCTTCACAAGCAAAATATGTTCATCGTTAGTTTACATTTAATAGGAAATACATACAATTAAATTATAATAATCCAACCCGAGATTTGTCACGTTAAATTAAAAACTGTAGAATTCTTTAATTTTACCCTAAACATTTTTTTTTGAACATTTTTTTATTTTGTATACTACAAACAACGCAAGTTTAATTTTGTTACCAACATAATAATAAAAGGTTTATTATAAAGTAAGAATAAAAGTTTTCAATTTAAATTTAAAACAAAAAAAATATAATACATTCATTTTAATAGAAGAAAACTACAAAATAATGAAATATATTATTATATACCTACATTGCTCATTACGAAAGTATTGTTTAAAAAAAAAAGTAATGAACTAAAATTCGTAATTCCTCGAAGAAACTTTAACCTAAGACTTATATTTACTTGGATGATAATGAAATGATACTTCACGTAATCTTTTGGTTGCTACACCGAAAATCGTTTTCAATAGTTTGTATTAGTGTCTATACAGGTCTATTATTTCCTTACATATTATTAAACTACAAAGAAATATTGAATAATCAATAGGTAAAATGTACAACTCTAGCTGTTTAGAAATATATAAACAAAAAGAATAAACGTTTATTTCCAAAACATGAACACTTATTTTAGTTGTTACTGTGTCGCATAATAGCATTTCACTGTTATAATATTATTGTAATTGTTTTATTGGTCTCGTAATTAAACATTGGCTGAATTGGTCATTAGTTTACTTCAATATTAAATTACACTAATACACCAAACATAACAACCTATCTGTTGATAATAATTGTGCATGCAAATTTCATATTTGTAATTACAATAATATAATTATATGCGAATATTACATCGTAAATATTCAGAACGTCACACTTGCTTATAAGCTATAATAATATAATTTCATAACATATATAATAATATCATAAGTGTCGATTGAGGGCATCTCCTGGTTCGTAATAATATTATAGTATACAAGAATAGGTATATTTCATGTATTTTACGATTCAAAATTTCCACTCTTGTAAAGCACTCGTCTGCAAACATTCCGTCCGTATGCATCAATATATTACGACGTTGACGTATTAAATTTACAAGCTATTATTAGGCCAGCACGCCGCACATTTATAAAAATTCAAATGCAACACAAGAGCTGAGAACTTTATGACATAAGACTCAAGTTTAACGTTCTCCGACGTGTGAGTGATGAGGTATAAAATGTTTCAAACTATTCGTTGCGAGTCGCCGGGTAATTGTTTTTTCGCATAATATTATTATGTATAGTATATTTTATATTTACATTATCATCGGAGTTATCTTCTAAAACCGTTGAATCGAATATATGTATTTTTACCGTGTGAAATACGAGCGGTTGACGTGCACTGGCTATACCCACATAGACATATATTATAATATAATAGTACCGCATGGGAGGATTTCGCCTTCGCCAATATACACCTCTTATCGGAGTTGCAAATTGGCTAACGTTTAAGCTCCCCCGGCAAGACTTCGAACGGTAATCGCGCGTCATTGATCCTGGTATAGCCGTACCGCTTATGTAACATTATTTAAATTTTAAACGTTTATTCGACTCAAAGAATTCTAGACGTCAAACGAGACGAACAATTTGATTTAGGTACCCCGACAACACGTACTGAGAGCGAATGGGTGAATTATATTGTGTGTACCACTGTGTAGGTAGTATAATAATAATACTTACCATAGAAGTGTAGTGATGCCACGTAAAAAATAAAAATAAAATACTCGTTTTACCCCACGATGATAATATAATATCAAACTAAAATAATTATATTATTATTAACCACAATTCGGTCCGTCTTCTTCATAGCACTACAAAAAATAACCCATAATAATAAATTGTTCCCTAAAATACCAAATTATTATTGATGGTGCCGCCGATTTAAGGGAGACGTACTTACTTCGAACTCATGAAATAAATTCGTATCGGTATTTATCGTAATGTATAAATCATTGGAAAATCGGAACTGCATCGTTCGTACGCGCGTACGATATTACAATGATATCGTGATGTAGTACATTATAAGTCAATAGTATTACATTACATAAATATTACACTTATTTATCGTATAGATTCTACACGACGCGTAACAATGTACGATATTAATATTATGACGATACGTAAAACATAATATAATAACAATATAATATATTATATGGGAGTCGATCTTTGTTCTTCCGTATCCGTTTCCGTCAGCGTACGAGGAGACGGACATTGTCAACGGGTTTTATTGCAAGTCTATAAAACACACACACACACACACACACACACACACACACACACACACTCACACCTCGGCGGCGATACGGAATAGACGGTGGTCCGACTTTTACGGCTTCCGACTACACACGCCGACGACGACCAAAAGTATAGAATTATCAGTTTTATACGCACGCATGCGCACTAAAGACTACCCCTACATGGTTATGTGACTAAATAATATAATATTATTACATCGGTACGCGAGTATTATACAAATGACACTAAGTCACTAACCTTAGTGTCAGTCGGACGAGGTGACGATACGCGGCAAGAGAATTTCAACGGAATTCATCAAAAAAAACAACAACCAACGGTTAAAGTATATCCGACACAGTTCTGTAACTTAAGGGTGCGGTACACTGTTTCGGTGATTCGTTTTCCATGTCACCCGCCGGCTGTTCGTGTAACGTTGAATAATATTATTCTTTGGGAGCTACGCATCTCCCATGCTGGACACCGCCGTGGAGGTAAAGTCGCCTTGGTAGTTTTTGTAAATGTATAATTCCATTATATCTATACAGCCTACATTTTGTTTTTTTCCACCGCAAATATAGACAGACCGCACAAAATATTATATAGCCATATTGGCTAAGGGTTTTTTTTTGTATTTGAAAAACGGTAACTGCATATGTCTATATCTGCGCAGGTATTACTCCATCAGCGGTATATATGGCCATTATTAATTATAAAAAAGATAAATACAATGATATCATCCCCTTTTGTGCAAATAGAGAAAAACCTCTTTAGTGAATTCAATAAGTAAACTAATTTGTTTGTTTTGGTGCTGTATTCACGTGCACCTATACAAACTATTATGATAAATATATATTTAACTACACTCATCGCTTGAAAAAAAAAAATATATTGTTTTTTAAAAATTATTTTAATTAATTTTTTTCTGGACATTTTGACGAGGATTTCAATTAAAGTGCATAAAGTCATTGGAATAAATTATGATATTATATTTTAATACTCATGATCAGCGATTTCATATTTATTCGATGTATTCATAGTATAATAATAAGAGACCATTTTGATTAATTAGCCAATTTTTTTGTATAAAAATAACAACATATATACACGAGTTAAGCTTCGAGGTCGTTGGGTTGAAATTATTAATGTATATATATTTTTTTGTAGTCAGTTTTACTTATTTGACTTTCAAAACGATGGAATTATAATGTATACCTATTTTATATTATTAATATTACATTATATTAAATGTATAAAGTTTGTAAAAGATTTTTTTTAAAATGACCCATTGTTTGATATTATGAAAAAAGTTAGTTTTCCCTAGTTTCTATTAAAAATTTATGAATTTTAATTTTTATGATTCCTTTTGATACTTGACATTTTTCACCTAAAAGTATTTGATGGTATGCTTTTAGCGCGTTGTCTATTATTACAATGAGCATTAATGTTATCATTACTTATATTGTCTAACTAATGCATGTAGTGTATTCTAGATATTATAGTTTTACAAACTTCACGATGTATGATTTTTATGCTATCGATTGTTTACAAAGCTTAAACGTTTACAAGTGCAGCATATTTTTAGATTCAAAATTAAACACATGGATTGCTATAATGTGTTATCATATAAATTTGTTTTTAGTAGTTCGGTACAATAGGTACATATAGTATAGAAAAACGGAAAAGCACGTACACTGACTACGAAAATCTGCAGTGGTGTGGATTCGTCTTAGTTGGATGACACTAATTACAATATGAAGTGTCTTCACACACACGCGCGTCGTTATAATCAGCGTCTATTCTTTTATTTACATTTATTTCCTCATAAACAACGAAATCCAAAATCTATGATCACCCCACTACGAATACGGGTATGCAAGTCCATTTAGCTTCAGCAGACTCGGTCAGACATAGTCCGGCATCCCACTTGTAAGATTTATTCGAGTATTGGACCCGCGCGATAACTTTCCTCTCAGATAAGTCTATCCCCAAATACTTGGCAACTAGTCTCGGGCAGAATAAGATATTATACTTATCGTATCTTATAAAATGTATAAAGCGATTCCATTGTACCGAGTTTTTATTCTAGAGCACTAGATTACAATATAAATAACGTAAGTTAATTAACAACTGTGCGGATCTTTGTTATTCAACTTGTACACCTGTCCCGACTGTCCAGGACGTCCCACACACACACACACACACACACACACACACACACACACACACACACGCGTATTTAGGTATACGTCGGGACAGCAAAATCGTACGTCGAGCGTAAGTCGAGTTATCTCCGTCTCGTGCCGCCGCCACCTACCGCGGCGCGGCGAACGAAAAACGCGCCCCTATAGCAGGGCGTGCCCCCGCCCCTCTGCGCCGCGCGGCCGACCGGCGAGCGTCACGAGCGGACACACGAAACGCGACGCCGCCGCCGCCGCCGCCACGGACGACGACATTCCGGCGTGATCTGCCGACTGGGTAAGTCGTCTGGCTCTCACACCCTCTCGGTTCCTCGCTCTCGCGCTGTCACCCTCTGCACACTTCAACCCCATCGGCGTGCGTGCGTGACGGACGACGGTCCGCGCGTAACAATTCGGACGGTGGTTTTCGCTTCCGCCACCCCGACGTGCCTCGTGCCAGTGAGTATATTTATCAAATAATAGCGTTTATACGACGTACATAATATTATTATTATTATTATTATCATCATCATCTTTTACGCGCGCAATATTATTCCTTTTGAAATACATATTTTTTTTTTATCATTTTTTATCATACGCCACGTGAAATGTTTTAAATCGTGTGGGGATGTTAATTTCGGTATTACACACGCGTGAACATATTATTATAATATATTACACTTTATTATTATAACAACGCGTGTGTGTGGGTGAGTGGGTGTAAAACGTTTTAAAACTTTTAAATTATAATTACAATCCACACGTGCCACAAATTGTAATTGCTTTTCATTTTTATGTGGTAAAAATTCACCCTTTCACTACTTCGCAGAGAAATCAAAAGCTACTAATACTGAGTGCTTTATGACTTCGTTACCATATAATTTAATTTGTGATTTATTATAGGAAATGAGTATTTCAAAATGAGAGATAATAATATGATAAAATAAATAAATAATAAATATATAATATTTTATATTATGTCAAATAGTATAAAATTTTACATACTGTAGATTAATATAAATTATACCTGTGTATGACTTGTAGTAGATGTAAGTACTTACCAAAAGACGTGTCAATGCATAGTTAATATATTATTAGCGTAAATTTTAGTTGACGATTAAAAATACTGTAAAAGTTATACATGTTAACATTTACGTATTTTAACACCAAATTTCAATGTTAGAATAAAATATCGATGTTTGGAATTTTCTATCTATGAAATACAATTTAAAAGTAAGAATTTAAACATTTGCTGTATAATAAAAATCTGTTATAAATATGAAATTGTATGTAATATATAATATGTTATATACAGTACTTTCGATTGTATTTTTTTAAAGCACTAATTATTAATTATAATCTTATTAAATAGTGTAAAGGGTCAATTAATGCTGTGTTACCTTTAAATAATATATCAAAGCATATTACCTAATAATATAAAATTGGCTTGTGAGTTCCTTTGTTAAGTAAATTTGAAAAAATAAAAAATTAACTAGTAACTACCTACTTACCTAGGTTTTCGAATATATTTAAATCTAAGAAATACATTAAAAACTTAATTTCGTCAAAGATTTTCAATGATTTCAATGCTATAATAATATACATTACTTTATACATCTTTAATATTCGATAATTTATTTTAATGTTATGAAATATAAATACAAAACGTCGTACCTGTTGTGTTGTCTTATTAAGGATACAGCACATTTTGTGTTCAGAAGAACAAATTTTCTCTATTATTTTTAATATTAGGGTAAACATAACTATTATAAAATATAATGGTAAAGATATTTTACAGGACTCCATGCAATTTTAAAATGGTTATAACTGTTGCTTCAAAATTATGACACCAAAAAAACCTATATGAACTGGGGTTCAATATAATATTCTTACCTACCTTTATGTTTTATAATCGGTAAATTCAAACTAATATAATATTATAAAGAATTATGAATTCTTCTTAACTTAACATTGTCTATGGTATTCGTATGATGTTCTTTTAATCATATTTTTGTATGAATTATTATTGATAAATACTAGAAATTCAATAAATATACTATACATAAAATATAATAGTACCTATAGTATATATAACAATTGCCATGTATCATCATCATCATATATATTTTTTTTAATACTTGCTATATTTTGTAAACTCATTAGAACACGTTTTTTTTTGTTAGTCCGCTTTATGGCACATTATTCTATATTTTTATTTATCCAAAGAAATGAATTAAGATATCATTAAACATATCGCTGTATACAAATATCAGTAAGTACGTCCTAAATCGGAAATCAGTCGACGCACTGTGTGATGGTTATCTAGGGGGTGAATACGTGTACATTTGGTTAAATATTGTGACCGTTATTGCACGATAAACAAACGGGAGTTTTCATAAAGTAGGTACTGAGAATCTACTTACTGTTGGTTTGTTGTCTCCTACAGATAGATATTTTACATAAATCACGAATTATCACTACGTCAATTCTATTCAATAAATTTGTAATACTTTTGCACGTGTCATAGGTATTAGAATTGTAATCAACAAGCATAATTTATACTAAAACAATAGGTACAAACGGTATTCGATCTGTTGTGGTATCTGCACAATTGACGGGGACATCATCGATATAATAATACGCATTAACATTTGTAAGCACTGTGATCGTTATGTTATTATTATCAATTAACTACTAAACTACAATACAGTGGCTATGATTTCAGTTTTCGGTTTCTAAATATGTTTCATGAACCGTATATTAACACCTACATATTATCCTCAAAGTTACAAGAGAAACATTGATTTATTTATTTATTTTTATTGGACAACTAGTTATACAACAGTTACGATTAAGTTATGAAAACCATTAACGTGAATTGCGTCGAAAATAATTGTTTTTCTATACTGCGGATATTTCATATTATTATATGATAAAGTAATACGAACAGTTCATAACGAATGTGTAGGTGCCAAATGAAATCGAAATTTATCTATATTGTGCTATTATACCCACGAACGCGTGTAGATAGGTAATAATAAGAGTGTGAACGACGTATATAATTTTCTACACATACCTACACTCTCGCATTTGTTGGATGCCACCATTTGCGAGAAACGCTCAACATGACGTCACACAATTTGAAAACATCAGATTAAAATACGATTTATTTTTATTATATTATTCGCTGCATGCTGTTAAAGGTGTTATTATGAAACATTTTCGTTGATATTACTATCGACGCTGTATGCGTTCTTCTACTACCCCCAAAAACAGTGTCATTAGATTTGATAAAGGAATTTACGAACCTCTTATCATCACATACGATTTTTAACAGTATAATATTGTGTTATAGGCCAATGAAAATATCAGATTGTAGAAGATATAGAATGAGGGAGGGAGAGTGAGAGGCAGACAGACATGCAGAGTTACATATACCTCTAAGGAGAGAGACAGGAAGACAGACAGACAGACAGGCAGACAGAGAACGAGAGTGAAAAGACATAATATAGTACGAAAGATATAATACACGGAAATGAACATTATGCGGTGTTCAAACATTATACTATATTTCACACATAAAGTCGGCTGTCCTGTAAATTTTCAAAAACACTGTTTCGTACTTGCCTGGACCGTGAAGTGAACCTATTGTTTTCATTTTCAAACAATTGTAATCACACCTTATACGAAACCAGCCAAATCTGTGTACATTCGAAACAATACCTAATATTACTTTTTAGTACTTATTTCATTTTTAATTTTCGTCAAACACTCATTTTTATGTTAACAGCCAAAAAAAAAATTACCTTACAATTCCACCACGCACCATAATAAAAAACAATATTATTTTAAAATAAATAGGCGAATTGATGTATAAAGCATCAATAAATTTGATAACTCTGAAGATTAGTTTTGTTAGGCACTGATAGTTTTTTTAAAAAAATATTCTGTTTGTTATGCAACACAATTTTCTCATCAGCGATAGTTTTTTTTCTATATTATCCAAGAGGGCTAAAGTAATCTTCTCTATGTTAAAACGTATAATGTTCCACTTCGTAACATTTTAAGTACATTGTTCAGTGCTTACAAAGTTTTATCAATGATATGGTAAAGGAAATTTCCTGAAATGACATAAAATGAAATTCAAAAACGGGCAAACGAATATGGGTCCATATTCCAATATTACGGTTTCTAATACTTTTCCAATCGCAACAAAAAAACCACACTCAGACATTAATGACTTGTAAGGAAAATAAATCCTATAATTTAAGCAATGCTTTAACCATTTTATAATAACTCTTATTTCAATTATATAATATTATCCTATGTAAGGTTTGATTTATTTCCATTTACCGCCACTTGATTCTACTCACTATATTATGGAAAATAGGGTGAAATCTGTTATATCAATATTTACATTTTTAATCTCGACATAATATAGTAAGCTTATAATAATAGTATTATTATATTGTGTTAAATATAATATGTCAAAGAAAAGTTAAACCTATAGTTAAACCTGTTTTTTAATCTTATTTTTTCTATTAATACAATAGAAGAAGTAAAAATTGTATCTTATATATTTTATTTTAATCTTTATATTATTGCTGCAGAACCAAATTTCTTTTTAGAAGTACCTATCTATAGTGGAATACACATATATATCAAATATACCCAGTATTAAATTTAGTTCTTGTGTATGTTTGAAATCATAAAGTATTTCGTCCATTATATACATATATAATATAATATCATTGTCTTTGTTCTACTCAAAAGACATACGACATACAGTGAAAACCCTGAAATGATAGTACTTTGGTTGTAAAAATAAAATCTGTGCTGTGTATATTACATGTGTGTTCTTTACTTTGTTGCGATCGATGACGTGCGTACGACCTGTGTATGCTCAACAAAATAATCTATACGATATCTGTTTGAATTTCGCATAACACTCATATTATACAAATACAGAACAATTAAAACCGTGTTTCCTTTCATATGTAGGTATATTATTATTATAATATTTTATTAGGTTTGGTACCGTTTCATTAATTTAACGGTAAAACAATATTATCGTTTATAAATCCGACGAGCGAATTATAGCATATGGTTAATTTTAATAATTAAAATCAGTATAATATACCTACGTAACAATAATACCTCCGTGTTTCCCTTAAACCGTATTATATATATATATATATAGTAAATGACACGATATTATATAGGTACATAGTATTATTGCATGAGCTTAGTTATATTATATAATAACACATTCGTTCGTTATTATTAAAAATCAACACAATTTTTCAACGTGCTTTTATTTGTAATGCGGTAGTTAAATATAACTTATAAGTAGGTACTTTTGATACTGCGAGTCCACTTAGTTATCTGCTAATGCATCACCTAACTACATATTATTTATTATATAGTTTTGACGTCGTTTATGAATAGGTATGTACTTACATTTAAACAATATTATAATAAACAATCGATGTACATTCTTTAAAATGTTTTACATCTGGTCGCTCTATTGAAGTGCATTGTACAAAATAAAAATAATTATCAACTTAAACATTGATTGTGTATAAATACGTTCGTGCACATAGTCAATGTATTTTTTATTTCAGCGTTTATATATTTCATCAATTACAATATTAATTATAATATGCAACGTCATTATTGTAGATGCGAATTCAACGTGCTTTTTTGTATTTACGGAGTTGACGTATTTAATGGGATTATACTGTAGGTAGGTACAAGCAAATGTAGCAAAAATTAGGTATTATAATAACTGAAAACCAAAAAGCAAAGTTGTTTAATACTGACGGTTATATATCACTGTCAATTTCGATACGATTTTGATGTATTATATAATATAATAATATACCTACGCCTTAGCCATAATAACATTACATATTATTATTTTGGTTTTGTTTTGGTTTCAAAAATTACATTGATAGATAGGTATAATGTATCTTAGATGGCATTTATTAGATTATAATAAAGTTATAAAAAATGAAAAAATAAGAATTATTAAACATTTCTGGGATCTTAATTTGTATCACGAGTATAATATGCATTTTTTTAAAAAACATTATGAGTGGCTATTAAAAAAAAATATATAAGTACTGTAAATCAAATAAAACGAAAATCGTCAGAAATCCTATATAAATGATTCATGTCGACGAAAATAAGAGAGAGAACAAATTTGATTAATGCAACGAAACAAACGCATGGACAACCGACAGACACAGTGATTGCAGACGTTAAGCATTTCACTCAGTCGTTTAACCTTACTGGTTTGATAGGTACAACCAACATATTTTGAAACTAGATTTGGAGAAATTAAATAATGATAAAATAATGTATTAATGAAGTTTAAACAATGAACTTATGACTACGTCATAATATTACGTGAAGCGGTGACTATTGAGGATTATTCGTAAACTTAAATTAAATTTGTATACATAATGATTATATTATTTGAAATGGACTTTAATATAATACCCTATGACCTATAATGTGAATGTAATATAGGTACCTATACTTCTATAAATTTTTGACATTTGCTTACACAAAGTTTTGACTTTAAAATGTAAACACCTTATTATAAAATAATAATGTACTTTAAATATTCGTGAATTACCGATTTTCTATGGTAGGTAATATATTTTTTTTATTTTTTTATGACATTTTTCTTTATATAAAGTGCTGCTTATCATAAAACAATATTATTATTTATCAATTCGTTTCGCAATTTTTGACGTTCGGAAAATAACTTTATCGACGTCACTGTTATAAACACCAATAATATATGAATATAAACGTTTTAACTTGTTAATATTAAAAATAATAAATCATAATATATACAGTTTCGTTTTTATTATTTGACTTCCCTAACTTTTAGCACATATAATAAAGTCAACATAAATTTGTATTTTCCTCTTTATATCGGAAAAACACTTTTATTCCAATCAAATAAATGCCACTTGTAAACCATTCTTGGTCGATTCAAAATGATCTTTCTTTACTCAAACTTCTTTCACCACATACAAACACTTGTTTTTCTTACAATATGTCCACTTAAAGTCGAAAATATTTGGTTACTTGATTTCGTCTAAGTTAGTGAAGATATTTTTCTCGACACAAATCATTGCATTCATGTGGAATTCATTATTTTAATTTAATATTTAAATGTCAATCTGTTTATCATAATACACACGATTATTTTTTTTTATTTGTGTGTGTACTGACTCAGAAATAACAACAATAACAATGTATTCATTCGTTTGAATTTGAGGTAACAGAAACAAAATAATCAACATCTGGATGCGGTTGTTAATTTTAATATTTATTTTCAACAAATAAGCTTTGACAAACAAGTACATATTAAACGACGTAAATTAATTATTTTTCAACAGGTAGTTTTTCAAAAAAATGTGAAATATAAAATGCACGTACCTCATACATTAAAAATAATAATAATTTGATTTTTTTCCATAGCAATTTTAACGATGAAAACCTGGTGGCTAACAATCTGAGCGGGCACATCCGCAAAAATAAAGTTCGTCGTCAAGTACGTATAGGTACCTATTATAAACATAATAATATTATGTTGTGTTCATGCGTCAGTGTGTGAACAAATATAATATTTATCAAACAAACACAATGAATGTACGATATTTGCTGAAGCCAACGGGAATGTCGAATGTGTGTTTTGTATTAAATTTTAGCTCCTCATCGTATGTTTGTTTCGTTCTCTTAAGATACACGAATCGTATCCGGACGCGTCCTATGCTGATAAAAAAAATAAAAAGTTAACAAAAACATGGGTACGGCCGCTGTTGCTGAAACGAACCGTAAAAAGTACATTTTCGACCCACCCAGTACTACTTATTGTCATAACGTTATTCGTGTAAAATCCTATTTTCGTCGAACATTTTGGTAAACACCCGAGTTTTTATTGTGTAGTACTCGTCGAGGGAATTATTATATCGCATACTTAGATGACGCCGTTTTGTTCGATATATAGCAGCCGTTTTTGTTCAGCACTATTCACGAAAAACGCGATGGCTATATGACTGCTGTCTCGTTATCTCACTTTCTCGTGAGCAACACGTTTCGACAATGCTTTTCGAACCCCTAAAAATAATGGCTTTTGGCGCGCTCGACCGTACTGGCCCTAACGCTAACGGTTTTTGCGAGAACAGTGAAATCATATTATCAAGATGTGTGTGTGTGGGTGTGTGCATATTGTTATATTATACAATATTGTATGCACTATATATTATTAGAACTCTAAGAGTTCTCGATTTTATAATACTATTCAGGTTGAATGTGTGTAACGAAATTATCTTAGCGTATAAGATAATTGCATTAAAAATAATTTACGAACAATATTATATTTGTTGCCACTTTATTAGTGATTAAAACAGTCGAACATCACAAAGTTCAATAACCGATTTCCAAATACTATTCCTTAAAATTTGAGTGCATAAGTATCTATCTAAGTATCTATATAAACCTTCATACCATATATTTTTGTTTTAAATTTTAAATCAATTTATACTAATTTATATATATGGTTTAGAAAATCATGAAAATATCCCCTGAAAATGCTGTTAAAATGACAAAAATCTTTCAATGCTGGACTTTGATTTTATGTCCGAGAAGTTGCGGTTTTATAACGATGTTTATTTCTCGTGAAAAACATTCAAATTTATATTTCAAGTAGTCTTTGCATCGTAAAAAAAGCTAGAACAGCTGGGCATAGCTGGTAATTAACAATTTATGAATATATGAAAATATTTTTAAAAACAAAATTGAAAATCACATACATACTATTTTGAAAATTTTCTTGATTTCTATGAAGTATGAGGTAGGTACATAGTAAAAAGCTCAGTAAAAAAACTGAGTACATATGCATTAAAAATGTATGTACATACTATAAACTTTGAACATTTTATTTACGCAGAGTTTTAAATTTAGTTAAAAACTTAGGCTTGTGAGATTATTATGGACAATTTTAAGTACTGCAATAATATTGTTAAATATGCGTACCTAAATGCCGGATTTTACTAATGGACACAATTAACTTTATTAATTAATAAATAATTATAAAAAAACTTGTATTGTAATTTACGAAGTTAAATGTAAAATTATTATAATATTTTAATATTTATGGTATGCTATTATTCTTATATTATCATAATTGTATATTACTCAAAATTAAATTAAATTACGATAAGAAATATTTAAAATTTCAATATTTTACTATTCCTGTACTTCCTCTTTGAAAATAATTTGATCATTATTTTCTTTTAAATCAGAAATACAGTAAATATAGTTATCCAGAATCGTTTTTAGAATTCTAAAATTATTGATTTCAAAATGAATAAAATTCACCTTAATACGAGCACCTTTTCCAATATTATAATATGTAATTTCCATAATTAAAGGGCTAGAATAACTAGATATTATAATATATATTAAATTGCTCAAATAGAATAAATTAAAAGAATTATTGAATATAATAATATAATATATTATAATATTAGATCCAAATGTTATGCATATTATAAACTTTCAGTTTTTAGATATTCTACCAAGAATAATATTTTGTAAATTATTTATATTATATTATAATTATGTATTAAGTCTTACTAAATAAAACTCCTGAAATTTCCAATGTGTTGAATATGTTAATTTTACAGAGTATAACTTGTAACCATAACTGTTGTGGTAGGGTTGATAAAATGAATAATTATATTCTCGTATTAAATTACAAATGTCATTATAATATTTGTAGATGGGGCAAAAATAAGTGTGGCCAAATACAATAATAATTATTATTGTCATACAGATTATTACATGTTATTCATTCATTTAAATAACATAGTAAGCTTTCCGTGACATATCGAATAAAATACTAGACGGAAAACACTTACTAGGTATTCTAAATGTGTTGTATTAAAATTGCATATTCAATGCGCCGTGTTACATAAATATACATGTTTAGTTTCTACTAAATAATATTATTATGTTGTAATAGTAATTCTTAGTTGCAAAAAAAAAAGTATAGATTCTTTAACATTCTGCCATGAGAAAAAATTGAAATTTACAAATAAATTAATTTTTTATTTGATTTACTAGGTATTAAAAATATTTTGTAATATCAATTACAATTTATTTCTGTAAAAAACAAAAATAAAAAACTTAAACATTAGCACAGTAAATATCTTATATATGTGATAAATTGCTAAAAAAAAAAACTGTTCAACTACAAATAAATTGTACACTTCGAAATATTATTATATCATGAATTTTTTTTACGCCAAAACGTTTTGTTTTTGTAATTATAAAATAATCATGGAGCTATAAACATGAACACTAAGTTACGCTCAATTAATCAGAATTTAGATTACACTTAAGTTTTTCATCTGTGAATTTTAATCGAGTATATTTTAAGTTGTTAATAATTAAAATTAATATATCCAAGATGTCGAAAACAGATGGCAAAGTTTTATAATCGTTTATTTAAAATAATTATAATAGTCATTAGAAAAATAATGATAATGTAGAAAAAAAATTTGATAATTACAAAAAAATAATTTCTTGAACATAAACATTTTAATCACAATCCAGTAGCATTTGATAGATCTATTTTAGTTTTAAAAATCTAAAATGTATACCCAAATTTAAAATTTGTTTCACATTGTTTATTCTTATTTTGTTTTGATAATAAATCATTGACACACAAAAATGTTCTTTTCGATAGTAGTTTATCACTATGTTAGTTATTTTAATACTTTCAAAGTCAATTTGATACAATTCATCATAGAATCCATAATTTATCTTATGGACAAGGTAATTTCAAAACAGCTCTTAACTTTTGATTAATTTTAAAGGGGCAAAAAAAAGGAACATAAATTTAATCAAAAAATCAAATTAAGTTTACTGGCAGACTGTAAAAATATAGCAGTTTTAAGCCACCATTTTCCTAAATAAAAGCTAAAATACTTTTAATTAAAATAAATATTTTTCACAAACTCTTATTATTTTATTTATTCCTTAAATGTATTTGTTACTAATAATTTATTTTATTATACAAACACGGAAGTTTTTATTTTTTAACTAATTGGTGCTATATTTCACACATCATACATTTTGATTTTTCTCTCGGTTCATGGTATTAAACGAATTAAATTATGTTTACAATTTCAGATTAAAAATATTCATCTGTAAATATTTTAGAAAATAATAATCATATATTTCTTAATTGAAGATTAGTCTGGCCTTGACATTTCCGAGCAAGGGACCATTAATATACCTACACGATTTTAATCATAATTTAAATGTTTTATCTATGAAAATATCGAATGATCATTATAGTTAATAATGTGAAATAATAATATTTCCGTGGCAGTGTATAAATATCAAATTGATATTCATTTCAGGACGAATTAAATATACCATGACTTATTAGGTATAACGAACCGTGCATAACTGGTGGATATGGGTTTCTTTACTTTTAGTACCTACCGTTTTTATATTATACTTTTCTCGGAATTTAGTTCGGCCAATAATATGTGAATACTTGGCAAAATCATTCATCAAACATAAGGGTTGAAATGAAATTCTCAGAATTTTACCTGCAGGCTCTTTTATTATACTAATAATTGTTAGTAAACTTGTAAACTATATGATTATAATGAGGCTTGTTTAGGAATATATTATTATAATATGTTTGTATATAATATATTGTGTGTGTGTATATGGATATGATTGAAAGCGTTATTAATACATTCCCACGTTATATCATCAAGTATGCAATTCCACGCTGTTGAAAAACTATGCGCAGTGATATAATGAAAATACCTCAATATTACGAGATCATAAATTTCCTCGGAGGACGAGACTGTGAATTAAGTGTGTCATAAGATTTTCAAGTACGCCAATAATAATAATAGTTATATTCATGGAAATAAATTCGAAATCTTCTGGAATGTACCTATGTTAGGGGCTATGTTATATAGAGATACATACATGGAAATGTTTTCGACGTTCCAATAGTGAACTTTTCTTCAGACTAAACGTATCTATTTGGTGCTTACGTCCGAAATTATTGACGTAACCTTCAATCGTGACGTGGTCAAAGCTGGTTACGTACCCTATCCTCTAACTATTCATGTATCCACATGTCCACTCTCACGTTTCACAATCCCATCAAGTTACTGTATGACTGGCTTATTGTCTGTAAATGTAGAAGATTTTTTTCTTGTAAGGCAATATACAATTTAACCTCATTTTTTTCAAAAGTAACTTTTTATTAAAAAGGCAGAAAATTATGGAAAAAATAAAATAAAACTAAAAACCATTTCAACAATAAAAAACAAGTTTACAGGAAAATATACTTGCAGTGACTACTTGTATTTTAACATATATATATATATATTATAAATTTGAAATGGGGAAAAAACTTTATAAAGGTCACAATGGACAAGACTTTTGAATTACCTTGAAACAACTTCAGAAAAATACATTTCAAAATAATCAAACACTTGTAATTATTTAGAAGGTAATTAAAAACATTGAAAATAAAGTTATTGCATAGAGTCCTTCGGTTCCTGTATAAAATCTTCATATTGACTATAAAAAAAAAAACGTATTTTGATAACCCAACTGTTACGAACTATTCCTACGAGGAAAGTTTTTGTACTAAAATCAGCTAGATTTAAATGTACATAATATAATTCTACATATTTTTATAAGCTATATATTAAATTAATTAAAAAATATATTGTAAAACATAACTAAATCCATAATATACACATTAAGTAATAAGATATTGTTATATGGCGTACCTGGCATCAAAATATTGGGTTGGATTTTCTCAAAGGCTTCGGATGGAAGAGTTAAGACATGTGAATCTCCCCTTTCGTTTGTGCTTAAAGCGAATTTGCTTGATTTATACAACGCAAAAGAGGTTCATTACTCGTTAGGATAATTTTGAAATATATTCACGTGGCTCAAGAGGATTGTAGGTAACTATAATAGACATAATATATATGTAAGGGTACAGTATACTATTTATATAGATTATACGTCATATTATTTACTATAGAAAACTATTTTTTTCAATACTTTTATAAAATAACTGTTCATTACTTTTGTTAAATTTACAGTTCTGTTGAAATGTTCTCAATCGTATTTGTTTATTGGAGCCGTATGGATAAGTGCGATTTATAACATATAGGTAGTTATAATGAAGCCGCTATATAATGAACAAATTTAACAGACGAACTTGTAATTAAAAAATATGATAACATAATATAATACTTTCTAAATCTTAGTAAATACCAGAAAATAAAATATTATGTTGAAATAATATACAGTATGTTTGTTTTTGTGACTTTAAACACGTTAATAATATTTTATTATGTTATCTAATAATGACCAATTGAGCAATAATTTGATATTGAGCTTTAAGCTATTGTAGGTGATATTCATTCATCTTGTATATGAACTGAATGGATGAAATAATAATTAAATATAACCATGCGTAGGTTATAAATATGTACAAAAATTTTAACGACCAATGCCGAGTTGAAATTATAAGGCTTTTAATAATAATTTCGGAGGAAAAAAATATAAAAAATTCCCGGAAAGTTTCTCCTGGCACACACATGCTCGTCCTATATTCCGTACGATTTTCAGTTATTTCCTACTAGATCTCTGTGGAAGATCAGGCGGTTTTTTTCTGAGTTTGAAATCCTTTGACATTCGCGTTACGCATTCGGTTCAAAACGCGCACGTATACTATTATTTATTATATATGACGTATACGCATATAGGTACCTATGTACGTGAACACATGCATAATAATATAATATTATACATACACGTGTATTCACTGCAAACCCTAACGTGTAATATGCACATATGCGTAGATACTTAGTAACACAATTCCAATAAACCATATCGGGAGGGATTTTTCTTCTTTTTTTTGAAAATCGCTTTACGTGCATTTTTCCGTTGAAATTACATTATAGTTTTGTGGCTTTACAACGAAATATACATATATAGTACACAGAACGCACTCACGCACACACGCACCTACACACACACCCGCATGAATTCAACATTTCTACATGACACACACACACACACACATTGTGTAAAGAAGTCGTGTGTGTTGCTTTTGGATGGCTGTGCAAGGGGAAACGCACATGATATAATGTCATTAGCATACACGCCATTATAATACAGTCTGTTTTCTATTCACTGTCGTGGCGGGAAAATCTGACGGGGCACTCGGCATTACTTTTTCTGACATCGTATTTAACGACATCGGAAACAGTGTGTTGTTGTTGTTGTTGTTGTTGTTGTTGTTGTTGCTGCTGCTGTTTCCTTAAACAAATATTTATTCGAAATCATTTTCACGATGCCGTTGCAAATGTCGTTGAATATATTCACTATTATTATTATTATTATTATTATTATTATTATTATTACTATACCATACGTGCACAGTATACTTTGTATATTGAGATAAAATTCACCTAGATCAGGGCCGAGAAAACCTATTACGGAATATATATTATACACTGCCAACACGCCTTTCTCCCAACCCTATATATCTACAACGTATTGTCAAACAGTGTTTAGAAAAAACAAAATATTTACATTGTTATGATATTTTATTTTCTGTACCTACCTACTCAATAATAATACATTGTACGTACAGTGTCATAGTTAGTGTAGTACACGTCTGTTATAGGTACCTATATTTTAATTTTACTCTTACGATTTTTAAGGGGAAGACTTTTGTTTATGATGACCATAAAATATTATAAACTCATTTGTGTTTATTCAATAATATTATGATGATTGATTTTTTTTTTCATTTAAAAAATAGTGGATGCGAAAACATTAAGTGAAAACACTTAGGTTTTTATAATAAATTATCACAGAAATTAGTTTTCAAACTAAGTCTAGATCACGGTCACTCTAAACATGTCCGCAATAATATCAAAATACCTCACTGTTACATACGTTCAGCAGTATAGGTACATCGTGTTGATAACAATAAAATCGGCATTAGTCATAAAAAAAAAATACGAGAAAAAAGTTTCGCACCGGACCACTGTTACCATTCGTGTTATAGGTTAATACCGTACCCAATAACGTCATGCAGCAACAAGACTGAAGCAAAAAAAAAATGAATAAATTTAAAAAAAAAAGAGAGAGAGGCAATAACGAATACGTAAATGCCAAATTTACAGTGCAGCCATACGTCGCCGTAGTTCTGCGTTAAAATTACCATTCCGCATTGCGCATAATAGCATTATGATATTTGTGTGTATTTTAATGCGCAGAGAACTCTCCACCGCGTCATTCATCGAGACGGTAAAAATAACTTATTTATTTGTGTGTGTGTCGTGGGGGTTAGATCGTAAGTAAAGGTGTATGATATCATAATATTATTATATTAAAGGCCAGTGTATAGGATTTCGCGCACCACGTAGGGGGAGGCGTGCTGCAGAAGTGAATTTTTTTACTTCTTTCTATAGTGCCTGTATTCGTGTTTTGGCGTTCTCGTGCAGTTTAATTCAAGTGGGTTACGATCGTGAAAGATAAAAACGAAAAAAAAAAGTTCCTTCATTTAATCCAGAGGACGAGCGTTTACATGTAGGCAAAACGTCGTACTGATAAAACCATTATTATTTATTACCAGCATGATATACCGAGGTCATCGTGATCACCGTTCGAATTGCAGCTGATCGACGCTCAACGCCTATCAATAAACTTTGCGATAAATGTTTGATTTGTGGCTGATTATATACAACTGCAGCTAAAATACGTGTAATTATATACGGCAGCGCATGCTGCAGACACACGGGGGGGATACTGTTTTGGTGGGGAGGGGGTGTTGAAGTGTACGGTGGCTGCGACGGAACCGCTTTTAAAAGCCTAGAAAACTTTGTTTCCGGAACACTCACAGCGATTACTTATGCGCTCTCAGAGTTAGCCTCCATGCCACTACGGTATATATACATTATATTATTATGATGTTACACAAGTATATATTTTTATGTACAGTCAAGTTTCGAAGAGAGCGTTTGCAGAGACGTCTGAGCCCAAGACGACGACGACGTCGCCATTTACATATTTACGCGCGCAAATATAAAAGCAGAAAAAAACCAACTCGCAGACGACGGCGATTTCTTTAACCGTTTATCCGGGTACTTACCATATTACTGTATATACATGGACTGCCTCGACGCGTTTGTCTGTCTGTCTGTCTGTCTGTCTGTCTGTCTGTCTGTCTGTCTGTCTGTCTGCCTGTCCATCCGTCTATCTCCCTATCTTTCTGTGGAATATATGAATATATATATATTTAAATAAATATACCTATTTACGTTTTGTCCCGGTACGCGCGTCGGAATGTAATTCAGGAAGAACGTGGTTCACCGACATTTAAAACTTCCGCGGCGGTAATGGCATTCTCGTATATTTTATTCACTATACATGTATAAGCGTATTAGTTATGCAAAAAAAAAAAAAAGTAAAAACAATTTTCATACCAGTCAGTTGAGTATTGTAAAATCGAATTCTTCGTTGAGTTGTGATTATACATATTATATAGTACTGTGATGGGATAGCGATGCCATGTTATATTGTTGTTTAATGTTTTATTATACACGCCATGTAATCTCGCAACCACGCTATGAGTGGTGAATAACATAGGTAGGTAGGTAGGTAGATACTAAATAGGGTGACACTCGAATTGCCACCCAAATTTAGGTAGGTGACCTTTCTTTACTGGAATTGCTTCTCATAACTTTCGTGGATTATTAATCAATATATATCGATAGTTGTACGTATACTATCGATTATTATATGATATTTATCAAAAATAAAATATTTAAGACTGTATTTCCCCTGACCGATTCATTTTTCTAATGCAATAATCTTATCCACGATTAGTGATTATCAGTTAATGATTAGTATATCATCACCAGTTCAACACAGTCAGTTTAAACGTATGATTTTTATACTATTAATTATTATTGGTGTGTCAGTCTATTTATTAAAACATTTATTTTGTACAAACTTAAGTTTTCGACTGTATAACAGAATGATATTTCATCTAAATTATGTTTGATATATTTTTTATAAATCGATTAATTATAGGTATCGCAGGCGATTCCAGTACAAGAGGGCCACTACCTAAAATAGGAGGCAATTCGGGTGAATAATATTTTTGAAACCGGGAGGGAATTCGGGTATCCTTAAAAAAAAAAAAATCACGGGTGGCGATTCGAGTGTCAGATGGGAGGCGATTCCCCTATATAGAACAAATTGCAAATACAATAGAATATGAAAATCGTTGAAAAAACATTAAGAAACTCACTCTACTGTATAGCATCTTTCGAGCAGCGTACCTCACAATCGAGCAGGTAACTGTAATAATTACCCAACTATTTACGTTTTAAATTTATAACAAGTAGGTGCCACACTCGTAGAACTAGAATTATTATTTTTCGTTTAATTATCCAATTTTGTAGGTTTACAACGTATATTAAAAAAAAATATTTTTTAACTACAGTAATAATAACTTATATGAAACATTGTAATATGTTTCAATGCTTTATATTTATATTTAAAAACATCAATTTTATCAATTTTAGCTACAAAATAATTTACTGATTTTCGTGATCAGAACGTATTTCGTAAAAATTTGAAGTCCAAAGTTTATACAATAAAAGTATAACTTTGTGTATTCGATGGTTTAAACTGCCGTAAGAGTAACCTATGAGGAACTTTGTAATATATTTCTAAACTTTTTGACTCGGAAAAATTATTTTACATTCGGTATTGTTTTTGATATTTTTAATATCTTTTAGCACGTCATCTAAAAAAGTGTTATTAACAAAATATATTGAAAAATACAAAAATGTCCACAATTGCTATATAAATAGTTCTAAATGTGTAAGATATTTTTAAAATCATACCATTTTAATAAAACAGATACGATACACACATTTTTTTAAAAGTTTCAATTAATATGCTCTACTTATAATTCAATTTTAAATGACACAGGAAAATTAAATTCGTGTTTCTTCAATATTCCTGGTTTTCAGATTTGTTCGTTAATTTTTCCGTATTATAAGGTAAAGTATTGGACATTATCTCATAAATCACTGACTTTATCAAATTCATAGGTACACTTAACACATTAAATTAAGTGATTTCTTATTAATTTTTTTTGATACTTTTGAGTATTTTAGTCAGATTACCAGGAATATTTTGGAGAACATTGTTGATATTTGTGGATTTTTGTTGTTCTATAATAAATTATTATATTGCAAAAGTAATAGATTTATTAAAATTATAAATTAAAAAAAATATTATTTGCGATTTGTTTTTAATAATGACAAAAATTCAGACCCAATTTAGGGTTTAAAACCATGAACGAATTTGCCATTGTTTTTTAATCTGGAAATTATCATTAAATCTACGGATAGGATTCCGCAATTTCAGAAAAATATATCTGTGATGCTACTTAAATAAAGTTTTTAAAAATTTCATAATTTAATAAAAAGTATATAATTTAAAAAGAGCAATGTCGATGATGTTCTTTTATAAGTTACTCGACCATTATTCTCCCAGACAAAACTTACTTAAGAATAAAAAATATTTTCACAAGTTACTATTGTATGCAGTATTTATTAGTCATCAATAATTATTATAGGTAATTCATTGAAGAATCAATTAAATAATAATACTTATAATGGTCAATGGAATCTGATATGTTTGTCAGTAACACAAAAATAGGAATAAAATGTTATAACCATTTATTAAATAGTTGTTCATCTTACACGTAGAGTTATACTAAAAAATGGGTAACTGTAAACGTAATTTTTAGACAATATGAGATATTATTATATAAAATAATATAGATAATTAGTCCATTTCTGAAACTTTGGTTATTTATGTGTAATAATCGTATCATACCGCCTTTTAATTTAATCTATTATTAAATTATTTCGTTATTTCTATTGTTTCAATGCTTTGTTGCTTCAAACCATGCACAATAATACAGTATTATATTATCATTGTTCGGAGTCGAAAGTATGTCCTAGTTGATTCCATACTTATCAAATAGGGGCTTACCATTCTTCGTTTCTAGGTCATTACAATATATAATAACGGTCTGTAATGCTATCCGACAGTTTTGATAGTGATGTCTTTTGATGGTTTAGTATTATATACGCCTGATAAACATTATAATATACACTTGTATCCTTGCGCGCGCGCGCACACACACACACACACATCATTATCCCTTTCTCACGAGTAAAATTACTCCAAAAATAATAATATATACAGTAAGATTCTACGTCTGCTCGTTTTATACGGTATATTGTATTATATTCGTTTCACCACCAATGAATTTTAATGCGTTGAGCCATTAACACCTATCTTGGAACAATCGATTTCTAGGAGAGCCATTGTTTCTGTATATATATATAAAGGTAGTACCCTACCGTCCAATAAAGCACCATCATCAGATATTTATTTTGCATCCGTACGGAACAGTGTATTTTGCTCGCAAAGTGCGCAAGCAAAGTTAATATTTTTAAAAGCATCGAAGAAAACATTTAAAAGCGCAACCGAAATAAAAAGTAAAAATATAAATCTTTTTCTCGTTTAATAAATTGCCCCCTTTTTTTAAGGTACTAAATCGCACAAATCCCTTTAAGGTCAATGCAGTCTGATTTAGATTTCGAATAAAGTTTTGATTGCTTTTTTTAACGAAAAAAAAAAATGGTTTTTTCTCATGTTATTTATATACCTATATAAATACATATTATCACAACAATGAGCGTGTCATTAAAATAATATAACATGTTTTATTATTTTCAAAGCTAACCGAAATTAATGTTAAAATTCGATATAAAATAAAAAAAATTACACCGATAACGAAAATATTTCTCTGTAGTTGACCTAAATATTTAGTTTGATTAGACTTAATGTATAAGATTGTAGAATGAAATTACGTCGTAAATGCTACCTGTTGATGTAAGCAATATTAAAAATATATTGTGCCCCAGTTCTTAACTGAATCTTGACAATAAAATATGAAAATTTGAAAAATTCACTTACAAAAATAGTTTTTAAACGCGAGTCAAGTAAATAATATTATTATATTTTATATCTAATTAAATTTAGTAAAGACGAGTTAAGTGCTTTGATTAATACATTTAGAGTGATAGTTCCCACTAGGACACTAGGTAGTTTATGACTATTATGTACACAAATAGATAAGAAGAATTTATTAGTATGGTCTCAATGTAAAATCTGGGGAATTGAAAAATCGTGGTTTCAAATACAATATATTATATAATCCTAAAAATGGCTAAGTAGGCATTGGGTGAGAAATGAGAATATGTACTCTATAAAATATGATTTTACGAACAACAGGTATCACTGCACGATGACGTCTGAGCGTCACGTCGTATATAAAATATAATAGGTAAATCCCTCGAAACATTGACCAATCTCTTTTTAAACAAAAAATCCTCACTCATGAACCAAATTGGGCTCCACATTATACTCCCTGCAAAAAGCAATCAGCTTGGAACAGAGAAACTCTAAACAAAGCAATGCAAAAAGCCTCGAAATGCGGTGAAGTCCCTTCGGTTTGCGAAACGGCGGCTAATACGCTTAACACGCGCCATTATTATTCGGACAAAAACAGTATTACAATATAATTATATAATATGGGATTTCGATCGGAACAAAGCTGTGTAGTCGTAACATCTGCAAGTTGAGCTCGAGCGAGGTCAAGGGTGCGTGGTGGTTGGTCATTTCTCGATGGGCCGATGCCCGAACGTTCGGCCGATATTATGTTTAAGCACGAATATCGTACGATAATATTATTACACAGTCCAGTGTCCATACACACCATTGTACGGCTATAATTATCTTGTTGATAAGTTTGTTCAAAAGGGTAATTTTGCATAAAACGGCCGCCAAACCACGCGTATCGGCCAGTTGGCTACTCCATTGTTTTCAAAGGTAAATACATCGGTTGTACATTTGCACGCGTCTGGTGCTTTTGTGTAGCTATCTATGTGAAAAAGTGTGTGTACAATTCTAAACCTGAGCGTCTAGTATAGTTATTAGTCGTCTCTACCATTAAATAATCGTTGTTAGTTTATTCAGCACGCGAATCGGTTAGTGTAAATATCAGTTTTAGGTGTATAAAGTTTTTATTTTTTTTGTTCACTCCATGGCCTCCAAGTCAGACCTGGAGTGGACAGTTTACATGGCAAAGAATAGGAAATCCGATTCTTGAATGGTATATGTGTGTGTATGTAAAAAAAAGTACAGTGGTAATCTAATAGCGTGTCTTGTTATCAGCAACGTTCGGTTGTCATTTGTTTCAAGTGAAACTTTATTCATGGGAAAATCGGTACATAGTAATAATATGATGTACAGTGACTGAAATGTGTATAAACAACAACAATAAAAAAAAATTGCCCCATAGTTAAATATTTAATAAACGTTATCGCGTGAGGTATAGGTTCTTGAAAAAGTGGTAGTCTCATATCTCAATACAATTACAAAACAGTGTGTATAAATGACCTAAAAGCGAAAATGAAACTGTTTATAAATAGGTTAATTTATACGTTTTCCATATCTGTATGTGAATATTTTAAAAACGATAACAGCTATGCTAAAACTATATTAAAATTATATTATATTAAAATACTTACAAACAAATGTATCCATATTCTGTAAATTGTATTAGTCACCCCCTGTGCGTACGCCTATGAATATACCTACCTATTATTTTGATACAAATGGTGCCATAAAACCAATAATATATTATTATATACTATATTCTGCCTAAACTTCAACTCATCAATATCTATTAGGGACACATACATAACCGATATAAGGAAAAAGTCCATGTCCGGGGAGAAAAATATCCGTTTTGAGTTGTTGTCATAAAAAAAAAAAAAACTTTACTTAGAAATTTTTTGATTTTTTTTCGTTCGTCTACCGTAGTGTGCTACGGGTCCATTTCAGAACGACAACAACGACAACGAAAATAATAACAATAATACTGTTAGGTACGTTTCATAACTACGCTCATCACGTGTCATATATTTTTGTGTTTCAGTTTTTCGGTTGGTTGAGCGGTGTCAATATTTCGGCGTACACGACGACGTAATGTCGGTACTTCAGTGACGTGCAACCCGAACGGCTACTTGAGCAGAGTACGCTCGCGATCGCACCGGCAAAATGAACGGTCGCGTGTTCGGACGAGCTGTTATACGACTGGCCGTCGCATTGCTATGCGTCAATCATACAGGTCAGTGTTATTATAAATTATTATTTATTTTTTAGAGTGTCGATATCGTGAGACGCCGTCGCGCCGCGTTGTGTTCGTGTTTCGACGTGATCGTCGTGGCATTAATATCCTATATTATTGATCCCGATCGTTTAGTTGTGATAAAAATAATTTGATAAAATTTTGGCGACCGGGTAGGGCTCAGCAGAATCCGTAAGAGCTGCAGAAAAAAGCCCCAAAATCAATTACTGAGAAAACCATTAAGAGTATAAAGTATTTTATTAAATACAAAAAAAAAAAGGTGGATACCGCTCTCCTGTGTACTACAAGTGGGTCACTGTAATGGATGGTGTTCAATTTTAATTCAACGGTTTTATAATACCATTGTATACAACAACCGATTCTGAACGGAGACGATCTGTCAGCCTATAATATACAATTTTTTTTTAAATATAAATAAGTCAAAAATTATTTTGAAAATCTAAGGTTTGTGGAAAATGGTAATATAAACATCCGGTGAACATTTAAAGCATCTATGGTTATTAGTTGCTTAGTTACATCAAAATAGCTAAATCAATTTTTTGGTCGCAAACTGGTTTAGCTTAAAAATCCCCTGGTTTTCTTTAGTGTTCCTTTTTGTTTTTCTAGCTGCTTTCGAAAAGTACTGTGAACTTTCAAATTCGAGTTCTTAAAAGTCACAACTATATTCACTTTCTCACCAGAAAAGATGCTTAAGTTGAAAATTGAAGAAGCATTATTTCCACTGGGAAAAATGTTTATAGACAGAAAAAAATCACACACTCACACATCATTGTAAAATCAATACGTCCATTGATCCGCTCAGAATCTAAAAAAAAATCAAAACCAGAATTTACACGTAGTTCCGAGAACGGCACTCTCCCCAAAAAAATGTATTAACTCGCACAGAATTAGTGTCAAGTAGTATTATGATTTATGATATATTTTGAGGCCGGTGCCTACTGGGCTGAATGATTAAATATTAACACGACGTAATTAACGGCTGCCTAATTCTATAAGCATAGATAAACAACGATTAATATGCGGCTTTAATGTTATAATGTCTTCTTATCACGATGTGATATCTAATATGTTGAATAATGTTTCGTTAAAATAGGTATATTAAATGGCAACGAATATTTTAAATGAATAAAATGCACGGTTTAATGTGCATACAACATTATCTTTCTATCGAAAACTTTAATCTCTCTTACAATGACCATTTTTGAATGATGATGTTTACCTCGGAGCTTATGCTCCTCAATATCAAGTCGGTAGGTCTGTGTGGTATTTTTGTACAAACTTCGTAACGTTTTAGCTGAGCCTCTGCGTCTTCTATTTACGCGTTCAATCGATTCTGGTATCTTCCCATCCATTCTAAAGCTCGTATCAATTATACCAGTTCTGAAATCGGGTGACCTTACAGATGTCACAAACTACCGTCCTATTACTGTTCTACGACACTTACCCAAAGTATTTGATATACTTTTGCTCAACTCAATTTGCGTTTCAATCACAGTATATCATATTAATGTTTATAAACACCGTGGTTTTCACACAGACAGATTAACGGTTACCTTATTCTCCAATCGTATGTAATGTGTCTAGAAAAACAATGTACACTGTACAACTCAGTTACTTATAGTACTCAGTACCCAATAGATATTCTTGAATTCTGTTTGTCGGTCTGAGACTAAACTATTGGATCATAAATTCCTATCACCTACAAATTGTTTCAACCCTGGTATTTTGAGTCATGCACAACGACTTCGCTTTTTCTGTGTATCGTGTTTTCACGGACATACCGTATTTTGACGGTTCCTTTTATGATTTACACTAATTTCACTTATTATTTTGACTGAGTTGGTAACAATAATCTTATCTCTACATTGTATATCATAGGTATTTGTAAACCACTTCTCTCGTGGCTTCATTCCAACCGATTACTTAACCAATATAGTACAATGGGTAAATGTTCTTTCTGCTATACTATGATCATTACTCACCCTCTTATATTCTAGTATTATTTAAGTTTCTTTACTCTCTTCATTACTGATTGCCTTTTTTGCTAACTCAGCCACGTCTTCTTCAGAATAAAAAAATCTAATTATTGCCAATGATATGAAGGCATTCCTCAGTTTTCAAAATACTTACGATTGTTAGCTACTCTAAATGACACATAAGTGCTCGTTTACAACTTATTTTCGCATAATACGCCTATTAATAAACTTGTTCTGTTATTAATATTTCTGTAAAAATTATAAATTACCCAGTTAAAATTTTGGATTTACTCTGACAAGGATTGAGTGCCTTTCCAATTATTTCAAAGTATGTTTTGTAAAGTATTCACACTTATTGGATTCATTCATCATGTATCTACCAAATTTGAATTGATTACTCCACTTAATGGTTTTTTATACCATATAGTTCACCCTATCCTCGAGTAAGGCTCTATTCTTTGGAACCCTTTTTCCGACACTGCTCATATTGTGCATGAAGGAGAGTGGCACTGCGGTGGATATTCCTTCGTTATACTGTGCATAAACTACATAATATATTTTTTCTCCCTTACGTCTATCCCCAGAGTAAAGTATTTGTTCCATGAAAAGTCTTGTGGGTCAGAGACACTCGGTAAATATTTCATTTCTAATCAACCTTCTTTCTTCTAAGATCGACTGGCTTGAATTACTATCTCATGTACATTTTAATGTTCCATGTCACCACTTGTTATTCTATTCCTTTATATAATATAAGATTCTGTTCGTCTACTTATTTTCTTACCTGTTCAATTATTCGTCTCATGCTATAATTATAAATACCAATGCTTCGTTTTTCCTTCCGTATTAGTCAGCTATGTTTATTTACTAACTGTATGTATGTCTATCGTTGTACTATATAAAATTATATCTAATTAGTTTGAATATAACCTTTTTTTTTTTAAATAAAAATAAAATAATTGCATTTATAAATTGCCATAAAACTAATAACACTGATCTACTACAGAATACATTTTATATGTAAAATCAAATGTATTGTACGAATTGAGTTTGTGGATAGATTCAATCTGCAGAAGCGTATAGTACAAACAATCACATTCTCATATAATCTCCTACAATATCCAAGTTCTAATAAAATAGTAAATTAATAATATTGTGTTTGTGAGCAACGCTCCATCTAAAAACTTCTCAGGCCACGTTGATCACATAACCTACGATAATACTTTTAAAGAATATAACTTAAACTTTTTTATCGTTGTTCTAAATATTTACAACTTTGGAAACCGTTAAACAATTTCAATTTTGGAAAAAATATCGATTTGTTGTCTATACTAAAACTAAGTCTGGGACACTCGATACTTAGTTGCTCTAATCCATAAATGGACGATTTTTGATTTTACCCTTATCCATGGTTTGTTGTGTGGCAATAATTCCGAAACGTAGCAAACATCGGTGATTAAACCTAAAAAGGATAAAAAAAAAAAATGGATTGTGTTTTATGGTAATTACTTCTATTTTATAAAACAAAAATTCTCCATAACCAGTACAACCAAAAAAGCCAATAATTTAAAAAAAAACCGTACCTAAAGTAAATATGCCATGACAATAAGCTATAATATTTTTATCAGTTCATGTAAAAAAGTGGAGTCTCGTACACCGGAACCACAGGAGCCAACCGATCCTTAAAATTGATTATTTGAAAATTCTAATTATTATTTGTATATAAAACACTTTCCGCAATTCAAATATGTTAACCAAACTTTTGCAAATAAAGGTCGTTAAATATCCGTCGTAAATTGCGATCGGTGGTTGCTTTGAAACTTCTAAATATTACGAACAATAAAATACATACCTACCACATACTTGCGAAACTCACATGTTGTTGTCGTAAAGGATAATTACTTGAAACTATCACGTAATTAATCTCCGTGAAATGCTTATAATATGGTAAAACAAATTTATCTATTATCTAGCACACGAACACGCCGAGCGACGGTCGTAGGTCTCAATATTTATTATATAATAAATTAGGGATCAGTAATGTATTGTTGCTTCTTAGAGCAAAAAAAAATCTATCGTTCAATACAATTTGAATATGTACCAGAATTATTCGTCCGGTCGAGTTCTTATTATGCTGAATGTTTAGGGGGTGATGACGGAGATACATAATCGTTTTCAATACATTCGGTAATCTAATTCGGTTAAGTGGTGAAAACCGTGTGGGTCCATTCTAAAAACATAATGTAGTTTTCACTCGATGGATAATATTATTTTCATCAACACGCAAAATCTCGCCCGTGAAATAATTTTAAACATATCTCTGAGTTCAAGTTTTTCAAAGGATTCGTGACAATACAATATTGATACATTATCATCTCATTTTATAGCTATTATAATATTAATTTATACAGACGGATTTTTTTGTGCGGTTAGCACCCCGAAGGCCATAATCAGACAAGCCTAACCCACTGTGTATTGTTATAATAATATAATTAACATATTTACATTGGAATCGACCTTTTGTCGCACATAAAAATATCACAATATAAAATCTTATGTTTGGAATAATATAATAATATTTAATATGATCTACACAAGTACTTCAACCACTTGTGATAGATACGCAGATTAGGCGTATTGGGCACTTCACGAGCACACACCACGTTCACGGGGTGTTAACTGAAGTACAAACATTATAATAATATGTACAATAATTATGTATCGTTATTATTACTACCTACTCGTACGCCGTAGGAAAACATACAAGTATAATACATATTATCGTATAGAGAGAATATATTATTATTATGTTTTGTATAGTTGTATCATACGATATTATAATAGTATTATTATTATTACCTACACCGGTGATTGAGTAAATCTCCACTTGGTTATTCCGTATAATATAACGGACCACCGGCCACGGTTATATTATATAGCGACCGGCGATACTTATGTAGGAGTAGTTATTAAATCATTTTCGTCCCTAGCAGATAAAACTGATCGCGACCGCCACCACCAACGCACTGCATCCGACTGCGATAACAGTATATAGGGTATTAAGTATGAAATATTTCATGTGAAACAGTTGTGTTGAAATATTTTAGGTAAGCACACCCAAATAAATTAAAATATGTACATATGTGTATTTCTAAATTTTTTTCGTTTAGCTGTTACGGTTGTAGTGGCGCACTTTCTGCATAATTTCGTAGTAAAGATCTAAATGCCTCTAACTGGCCTAGTATTGGGCTGACCATGTGTAAATTATGATATAGATGTATGTCGTTTATTTATTTATTTATTTATTTATTGATCTTTAAAGCCCGACGACTATGGCCATTAGCTGATTGTGGGGTTTTATGATTGTAGGTAGTAGGGTTTGTAATGGTAGGGTTTTTACACGTGTGTGTTGTGTTTGGTAGAATTTTTGATTGGGCAATCGTGGTAGGTATCTGCCATCCCCGGGTGGGGTATGGCGGCACTTGTTCTCCGGACACCGTGACTTGTCCGAAGAAAAATGCCGCCCGTGGCCAAGAAATCGAACTCGGGTCGGCTGCGTCGCAGCCGACGCTTTAGTTCGTTTGGCCACTCTGTCCTCCAGTTTATTTTTATTTACTATAAAACTATACGCGAACAATGCATCGATGCAGTCGTCACACGATTTGTGTGATCATTCAATTATTTATACATTGTACAAAACATTTATAACAAAATTCATCTAATATTTTTCTAAATTATTTATCTATGATTAACAAGTTCCTCCATGCAAGCGATTTTGTGGAATATTATTTTAAAATTAATTTTATGGATATTATAATAAAAAAATAAAAAAGAGTGTAAACGATAAAATAGGGTATCTGCTATCTTACGGCATTTATATGTGCTGAATGTGTTGAATAAATAACCAATTAAAAAAAAATCCAAAATAAAATTTAAAACATTTTTGAAATAAATAAAACATCCATAATCTAATTTTAGGTACTTTTAGTAACTACTAATTATTATTACGGTCCTTTTTTAAACACTGGGCAATTTTAATATATTATTTTGATGGTGGGTTGATTACATCTTAACTGTCGCCAGATTATCTTTAATTGACTACCCAGTGACCTGGTACTCTGGCATATTATTATTATAGCAATAAGAGAATCGTGTCAAAATGTTCGTTCTAGTCTCTTGTTCAGTTTTTGCGTAGTGCAAAATACTTTTAATTATTTGCGTTTGAGCAAACATAGATAACGAGAATGCGGAATATGGCGCATGCTGATCAATAAAAATATAATGTGCAATGTAAATAGCATAACATTGGATAAGTACCAAAATATAATTCAATTAAAAAAAACTATCCACGAGAAAAATTTAAAAAAATTTCTATGCTCTGCAGCAGTGTGCGGCAGTCGTTTCCCGAACTCCACCCACTTCGACTTAGGAATAATGCGTTCCACCTCTCGTTTATCTTTATTTTTCAAAATTACAAATTATTTATTACATTGCATACCTGCCCAAAGTCCTTCGAAAACGGATTTCAGAGCCATACTCGAGTAATTTAAGCTTTCTTTTTTGTTCTCCCCGCGTTGAACTTACACACATTTTATTGATTACTAAATACTATGTACCTACGTTTCATTGGCTCCTATATTATAATTTGACACACTCGTTCGTACTACCCGTATTTCCAAGTCATGTTTTGCTTTTTGTTGTTATTATTATTATTATTATTATTTTTTTTTTTTTTGATTGACAGAAAACCAATAAATCACAGAATTCTAGTTAGTCGGCAATACAATTAGTTGTGGAATATAATATTTTCTCTTGCGGTGTTATAAAATTAAATGCATCACGTTTTGGTAAAAAAACAATTTATCGGCAGAGTACCCATCTATCATATTATTTATTTAATGTTTTTTACTTAGTATTATTGGACATCACCGTCAAATACTCAATATATTGTAACAATATAATATTGTTATCATGTGAAAGATGACGTTTTCGTACAATTGTGTACAATATTTGAATATAATTAATCGAGACGTTTTACTGTTATTTTTTTGGGGCTTCAAAAGACTAGATTTCTACATCGTGAGTTTGAATGATGCTCGTCTCCGCTGACATGAACAACTTGTCACATAAATTGTTATAAATTGTGATTTTAATGCTTAATACGGATATGAACATATTCTGTCTAACACACAACTTATGCTGACTAATGTTATACACGTCATAAACCTCATAATTATATGTAATTTTATTATTTTATGATTATCTAAGCTAAGTTGCATCGTGCATAATTTTAATCAAACAAGTTTAAGGCCTGATCGTTTGAATGTATTTTGTTTTACGAAGATAACATAATACTACTTATAGGTGCTTAATAAGATTCCAATACACAGTAATGTCACAGATTAAGGGCCGTTCTTGCAATTTCCAGTAAAGTTCCGGTTAACGCTAACCGACTGATAACAGATTTAATTACCGGCAGAATTCGGACGGTTAATAGTGTCAGGTAACTTTAATCGGACATTGTAATAACAGCCCTAATGATTATAGTCAATTGTAATAGGGATTTCGATGAACAAGTATAATATATCAGTGAATATAAGATGTGAATTATTTAATAAGAGTAAAAATTCCGCCCTGGGGCATGTATATATTTATGTGAAATGTGTTTAACTAAACGTCAATTGTGTTGATTTATCATGCCAACAGTGACTTAGGTAGATAATATTATGATGTGTTATGATGCTAAGAACATACGTAATTAATTTAATTTTTAACATTACATACAAAATTGTAATTAAAGTAACTACATGAATATATTATACTATAATAAAATTATTATTCCACTGGTTGACGTTTCTGAAATTCAATTCGTTTTAATTGAATTCAAATTTGCTCGTGTAGAATCTTGTAAAAATCCTACATGACGTTCTGTTCCATGAAATGTAATTTAATCTTTAAGAATAGCAACAGTACACTAAAAAAATATTATTTTATTTAATATTATATATAATACAATATACCTATTGTTATACATTTATAATTTATACACACATCGTAACTCGTAAGTCTTTGTTGTTTTAAGAAACCCCGTCTTTATTATGCTTTAACTGCACGATAAACTGCTTCCGATCAATTATTATTATAATTTTAGTTTTATCGAATATCATAGTTTAAAACATATAATATATATATAATAATTTATAGTATACCTACAGTATAAAGTAACATAAAGTAATAAAAAATATATTTTATACTCTGCGCACTTAAAAAAAGTTATAAATATATATGTGTACCGTTATATCGTATTAGATTTCCTATAAAACACCAATCAATGATATTCACTCTTAGAGTGATGTATCTATATGCTGTTATGATCACATTATAAGTCGACTAATCAATTGATATTTGACTCTTTGTACCTATTTACGAGCTTATAATAATACATAATAACACGTATATTGTTAAAAGCATTAAGAGTTTGAGACCGATGCCGATATCCTGTCTGTCTATCAGATTAAATTTCGAGTATTTCAAAAGTTATAAATAAAACACCAGCTGTGCGTAATTGATTCACTACGTTTTTTATTTTTTTATTACTATTTAAACTTTGTATTACAGTTAAACTCAACAGTTAAAATAATAAATTTAAATTTATCAGATTATAATATTAAATATTAATTTAATATAATATATTAATATGATGATATGATGATATGATGATATTATAAATAATATACGAAACAAAAAATTTAATGTTACAGCTTATGAGCTAGGCTAAATTATATGTTGAATAATGATGAGATAGAGACTATAATATTTTATTGCTGTTTGAAGTATATATTTTGGATATTGAAGGGGATGTTAGAATATTTAAAACAGGTAGTTGGAAATAAGATGGAGAGTTGCATAGTTTGCGAGGTTGTTTTGAAGTGTACAGAAGGCAAGTAATTGAATGAGAATTAAACGGAATGAGAGGCATATGAGGAATGTGTGGCCAAATCGAAGACGTGGACAGTGCTATTATACATAATATCTAGCTTAAATTTTATATCAAAAGGTAAACTCAATTTTTTTTGTTTAAGCAATAGGTGTATAAAAAATATAAAAAATGTTTTGTTGAACAAATAAGCAACAATAATAACAATAACGTCAATAACAGTAATTGTAATAGTAATAATTGTCTGTTGAATAGTGTTGGGTGGAAATTAACAATTGAAAAGCACTGTTAAACATTCCAAAACCAATTTGTACGCCGTCGAAGTACAATTGAATGTTTTAATTAAGAACTGTATTCTAATAGTAGTTGTCGAAGTATTATTCTATATTATGTTTTCGCCGCTGAAAACAGCCAATACAGCAGTGGACGTGGAATTTTGGGTTTTATTTATTCGCGTCTCACCAACGCACGCCACACCACATTACGTCAGGACCTATTATCTCAGAAACAACACATAAATTGTAAATATTATTATTGGTAGCCAAGTATTCGAGTGGAAGCCACACATCAGCTTTCAAAGGAACCTGATTCACTCAATTTTAAGTTCGAGTGAAAAATTAATAAAAACCAAAATACATTTTACAAGCAATTCCATTTCATTAGTGTTGGTTTTCGCACGATTATATGGAAAAACTGTTTTTTCAGGATGAGAATTCTACGAAGACATATTTAAGAGTTAATATACAACATTTACACACGAGTAGATAACACTTTTTAGAGCTTTTTTTTATGATGGTCAACACAAAAACACAAAATAATAAACCCTAATGTACCTATAGCACCACAACGCTTCTCTAAGAAAAAAAGCTAAAATACACCGTGTTTAAGACGTAATACATTATTAAAAGTTTATTAAAGTAGTCATTTATCTCGTGTGATAATTTAGAGATAATATTAGAATATCCCTCAGAATTGGGTCTTGGAATAATAATATCTTATAAAACATATTTTGTTATATTATAGGTACCTACCTAATTTAAGCACGTTATTTTTATATTAACTTTAAGCAAATTTTTATACTACTAAACGTAAGTAAAATATTGATAACAATTTTGTAGCCCATATTATTTACTTTTTAGTGGTTATATTTTTATACTTCCTTAAAAAAAATAATAAATAATATTGTCTTTTAATATTCAAGGTTACTAGATTTCATAAATTAATTTATATCATAATATTATTAGAATAGTCCACTATTCTTTCACATATTATATGTATTATTTTATATTTTGGTTTTAATAATTTAAATTTTTTTACTTTAGTTTATTGGATAATAATCAATTTATTAATGATGAATTAACAATTAGTTTTTGACGATTATAGGCACATAATTGCTGGTGAATTATCAGTGACAAGTAATATAGAAACATAATATGGTCATCATTACTATAATTTTTATGAAATTGTTGAAATATAAATGTTCTCACAATATATTTGTGTTCTAAATTATATTTTTTCTAAGCATTTGAAACCAAAACATTCACTCAAATCGGCTGCGGTCTGTCGCCTATTCAAATCATTAACGCCAAGGCATTTGATGCCGTGTAACTTCAGAAATGGTAATATTATATTTACGTACCAATACATTATACAGGTATTATATTTTATAATTTATACGCCTTAAATATTATTACCAGGTATTGTATTCCCAAATAAAATTTTACTTGACAGGTCTAACTCGACATAGACACAATAATGATCATCGTAGTATCTCCGTATATCATCATTATGAATAAATCTTCTGAAAGACGCGGCGTCTGATAAACTGCGCACAGCTCGCAGAAAAATTTTTGGTATATATAAAATATATTATTGTACACGCTTTTAAACGTGCACGTTATTAAATACTAATTGCCATTACCACTTAAACATTTATGATTTCCAATTCAAAACGTTGAATGGGGTAATTATACCCAGTACCCACACACATTTTCTGAGTGCTCGTAAATTTAAAATGTGTGGCATACGAGATCTCACGAAAGTAAAATATGTTCAACTACACTTAGACATTAAACGCTATCCTACCTACATTCATTCGGAGGAACTTACACATAAATAAGTATAATATAATGTTTATGAATTGGCTTACTATCTTAACTCGTGGTCCTTAAAGAAGAATCCATCTGTAATTACAGAGGATACTTGATTTTCAGGTAATTTAATTAGGATTTAATAATTATGAAAATATTATAATGTTGTATATATAGGTAGTATTAACGTCAAAAGATTATTCCAGTACAATGATAACATAAACTACCTAGTTAAAATATTATGTTTCACTTTCGTGCACGATGACAGGTACCCTGGATTATAACCTATATAATTAAAACTATCGTAGGTCAATACATAAGGATGCCTACCCTATGGGTGGTTTTAGAATTTTCGGTTGCTGAAAATATTTATTGCTTGTCGTGTAGTAGTGGAGTGGTCAAAGGCATGGTGCTCCCTATAAATCGTCACGAGGAAGCCCTAACCGTGCAAAGGCTTTAGATAAGATACATCGTACTATATAGTTGTAGGTACACAATATTGCACATGCTATGTTCTACCACGATGTTTACTTCTACCTAAAATAAAACAAACATGATGATTTATAACTACTATTATCGTGGAATTATAAATTATTGTTATTTAATTAATTTAGTCGAATATATAGTAATATTACCATTGTTTTGTTCATAATTTGTTTTTATTTATATTTCAAAAGTATTTTATAGTTAGGGATTTCTGCGGTTTCGTATAATATACAAACAGTAACAACGATTTAGGTACTTGATTTTTAGATATCTTTGGTTTCTATGTATGAACCATAGTAGAAATATAGAATACCCACCTGTAAATAATTAATAACAAATAGTGCGTTATAATACATTAATACCATAGCTGTTAAGACTCTTATGAATTTCGAGTTTAAAGCTACGTCAGGCGTAAAATCAATTTTAATACAACCTATATAAATTATTTTAATATTGAAGAATACGCATACGATACTTCTGATAGAATTCGTTATTTTATTGTACTAAATTGAGGCAAACGGCTAACAATGGGTAAACGTTCAAAATATTTTGATTATACAAATTATTGTTATCACAATTGGATGTGACGTAAATGATTTTCTTATTCATTTCGATATACCAACGTCAAATACGATTTTCCATTCGTACTATGGTAAAAAAAAAAAGTGCCAGTTTTGGTTTATTAAAGTGATTAAGAACGAAGTCCCGCTAACAGCAAATATACACTTATTACAAAATCATTGTTATGATTAAACTTCAAAAATCATAGCGAGGCAATGTTAATGTTCACAAATTGGTATTCACTGTGCACTATTATTATAGTGCCACTATAATATAATAATGTATATCATTATTAGAACACAAGTGCAATTTAATTTGAATTCTACAACCACTAGGTAGTATAATATTATGTTACTTGAATTCTAGTAATCAGTAAAGGAAAATAATAAACAAGTTACTACAATATAATTATTATAATTATATTCTAGTTAAACATATTATAATAACACTGCAAGGCATTCACAACACAACAAGTGCCTCAATTTCAAAGCAAATATTCGATTCAAATGTTATTGTCATAACTGAGAGCTGGGGTACATAAGCGAATTTGTATTTATATTTTTAATTGCCTACAACTGATATTATTATAGTTGTATTGTAATACAAAGACTGTTTATTGAACAGATGATTTATTTTACACAATAATTACTTTTTCATTTAACCATTAAGGTAGAATATTATAAATTATAATATAGTATGACGTATAAAAACCTAACTGTGATTGTGGATGTTCTGTTTTAAAAAATTGTATTAACTAGATATTGAAAATATTTTGTAGAACCCAATTATATTTAATATGATATGACGAGTATTTAATAACTCTACATTATTATATCTGTATAATATCTATAATTCCGTGGATAGTAAAATTAAATCGAAATATTATATAGAATTAGCTTTTAAATCACAAAACCTACACAACGTGATAATTATGATGTACCTACGCAATAAAAAAAAAAAATAATAATAAAAATCATTACTAGTAAAGCGCAAGCTTGTTGCGTGTTTATTCAATTTATGTGTGACGTGTGTACACAACATTATGTTATACCGAGTACCTGCCGACCTACTGTATTCAGTTGAAATTCGTAGACATTACCTATTCAAACAATTTGGTTTGTAATAGTTGTAATTTCGTTTCGATTCAGAGTGCTCTTAAACGCTGAACACGCCATAGGTAATATTATAATGCAAGTTTATATAAGTTACAACATATAGACGAACCCATGACATTTTGCATATATCTCTATTGGACAATTACCGACACATTTTCGATTTATTATTCATGGTAAATGTGTTGTAGGCACCTAATACGCATAATAATAATGAAGATTCACTCCGTTCGCTGTGGCCGCGTTCGTTTATAAAAAATATATTGTATTTGTTATACAACAAAAAATTAGAAAAGAGACTTAATTCAGTTTAATAATATGAAGGAGGGCATCTGTGTAATTTGCACTACAAAAAACTGTATAAATGTAATATATTATTATGCCATTATATTGTAATCTGAGTAATCTTGTACCTATAACATTTTTATTTTTGTGCCAAATTACAATAACTAATACTAGTTGATTATTCGTATGTAGTTTATTCATCAATCAAGTGAATTTTATTAAATACATTTCATGACTAAAATTTTATATCAATAAAAATTAAAAATATAAGCTAATTGTAATTGTATGTATTTAAACTTACTAATACGTACTTAAAAATAATGAATAACAAAATATGTATAAATCAGGAATATTATAAATTATAATTCATTGCGATTTGTCCATGTTATTAATTCACTTTTTATGTGATATGAGTACATGACTGATGTGAACTTAGTTAATTTATCAAATTAATTACAATAATTGAAATTGAATGTGTGGTGCAAATTAATAAAATGAATATTTGTACGTGTTGTAGCATTTATAAATGTAGCTTTTGGTTGCTTTTGTTTGTTACAAGTACTAAAATTTGCACAAAATACCATTTCCAATACTATAATGTACTTACTACGAGAAGGAGTAAGAGGAAGGAGCTATTAGTCTAAATAAATCTATAATATTGTATATTTACATAGCTATTATCTTCTAGGTCGCCAAGGCTGCACATATACTCTATTTAAAGTTTAAAAATTAATTCAACAAGTACTGGCTATGGTGAAGTCAATAAATTCTAATAAATTCTAAACAAAAAAAGCATGGTAACCCAATAATTGTATGAAATAGGTATACATTCAAATAAATTAACAACTAATAGAAGCCACCTGCCTACACATCGGTGGACAATAGTGGAGAAGAAATATGTCTGTGACAAGTTGTTTAGAAAAATCACCAATTTGACGAGACATAGACGCACGCACACTGGTGAAAAACCATACGCCTGCGATGTTTGTGACTTATCGTTTTCTGTAAGTGGTAACTCGACGGCACACAGGTGAATGCACATAGAACACTCATAGGATTGATCAAAGATCAATGATCCAAGGAACATATTAAAATAATATAAATATTGACTAACATACTATTATAGCAGCACTGTCAAAGTGTTAATTTTTTTATTTACATAGTTTTTTCTCAATACTAAATTGCCAATTTATCATATGCATAAATGAATACTACATTTCGTATGGTTTTCAATGTTTAAAATACAAAGTGTTTTTAAATTTTTTTTTAAATATTGTGTATAATTAGGTCTTTAAAAATATTGTCAAGTTAATTATATTTGGAGCCCATCACACCAGGGGAATGGGGATGTTGATGTACCTAATATGAACGAATCAATTTTTATCGCATTTTTAATTCAAAAATTATCATTTGAAGCGTGACATCAACGCAGTATTTTTTTTTCAGGACTTAAGCCTTAACTTAGTCTTTAACCTAGTCAGATAATATATTTGTGATGATTTAAAAAAAAATGAATGGCTGTGAATATTAATTAAAATAATCTACATATTCAGAAATGATTATACTAACCATTCAACAACAATTCAAAAACCCCTTGCATTATATTTTCAAACTTTTCAATCTTGATCTAACTATATTCAATTTTCTACCACAAACCACACTCAAAGTTGAAAATCAATCATTTGTTTGATTTGTCGCGTACAATCATACAATATAACCACATCATTGTGTAATTATTCATTAATTGCACATTCATCACTTCACTTAGAATTTAAAATATGGTAAACAGGCATAGGCGCAATTTGGGGGGTGCTTA
>WHPZ01585679.1:5473-16832 GCA_016617965.1 Macrosiphum rosae
ATATACCTTGTAGATCGTTCAATTGGAGAAACCGGAGTGGTAAATGTGGAATACAATTCACCAGATCCTGAAGAACTTTCATTTGTTATTGGCATATTGTCAGACAGCCATGGTTCATCCGTTGTGTTGTAGTAGTCATATTGTGGTGGTATTCTATCCATCTATAATTCATAAATAAAAATGTAAATAATAGTGCTGACAGAAGTAATTTACGATATATTATATAACGTATTATTAGTTTTTTTTTAAATTTATACTTTTTTATTTATTTAGAGTTAAAAATATTTAAACTAATTGCAATAAACATAAATTAATAAATCATATTTAAATGGTATTGAATATTGACTAATATATAATGTATAGCGATTTCATGTTAGAAAATATAGTAATACCATTAAATATGTATAAACTTTTACAGCTGTACCAAGTACGAACTTAGGGTTTTAAATATTCCTAGGAATGATTTCACTGAAGCAAATGAGTAGTATGGTTCGAACAGAGCCTCCTCTGCTATCAGTTAAATAGGGGGAAAAAAAAGGAATGATTTAATTACTTATTAATTTGTAGCCCATAATAGATCTATGCAATTATTAATGTATATAATAATCCCTAGAAAACTTTAGGTTTCCGAACTACCTAATATACGTCTTTGAAGAAATGAACCATTTTAAACTAATGTTTACTGTAATATTATATATTATATTTTTGGAAGTTTGTTAATTTTTCACACTATTTTTAAATACATTTAAATTTTAAGGACGCTCGAAGTCTAACATTGAATGCTAAGTCTATTTTGTGTGAGATATTCTAACTAAATAAGTACATATTATATACCTATTATTCATTTTGAAAAATGTACCTAATGCAAATTTTATTGATTAACATTAAAATTACAAAGATTAAGTAACAACGAGCTAATATCATCAAGGTAAACTAAATGTTGTCAATAATTATTTTTTTTCGAATTATTAACAATCAATAATCATAGTACTATATAGTAGTAAGAAATAATATTTTCAATTTGAATATTAGTTATATGATCTATTATATGCCGGCCTCCAATGACTACTCGTTAGTTAATACAAACAGCTAGAATAACCATATTTTTAATTAAATGATTCAACAACATTGTTATTGAAAAACAATGTATTACGTATCTCCAGAAGGCCAGTCGAATTGTTTCAGTAAATTAATTAATCTTTCTATATACGTACGTTATAAATATTTGTTTTAAATGTTTATAGGTATAGATGGCTACATTAATTTACACCTTGTACACGTTTCAAACTTCTCGAGTAGGTACCTACCTATACAGCTATGCATTATTATAATTTATTATCAGTGTACAAAATCAGAATAAAAACACTTATGATATGTAATAGGTTAATTAAATGTTTTAATAAATTAATATCTATTGAATATGAACTACATATATTCTGTTTGGTCTTTCAAATATTAAATGATTAGAAAAAAGTAGGTAGGTAATTAAAAAAAAACCCACGAAAATAGCTATGTGGTAGCTTCTATTTTTAAGGATATTTTAAAATTTATTTGTATTAAAGTAGTAAGAGTAATTTGTTTTTCTATTAGTGGTACCTAGGTGAGGCATGTTGAGTTAATTTGTATACAAATATTATAGCATATTATACTGTGTTGTTAATTATCATAATGATGATTAGATGTGTATCATATAATATTGTTATTAAAGGGCTTGGCAGTGGTAATTTCTGTCTTTGTTTGACACACGTGCAACATAGGAATTTAGACGTGTACACTGTACTATTTCTGCATCAATGTGATCTAATTAGTAAAGCGTCTTCGGAAAACTGATTTGAATTTTTCGTAAAGTCTTCTGTTCTGGCGATGCAATTTGGAAATAGAATACATCTAAATTCCTATGTTGTGCGTAAGGCTTAAGTTAGACAAATTGACAGAATTATGTGTTATTTGTTTGTACCTATTATATTATACTCAAGCTATTTGCCAGTGAATACAATTTTTTTTCAACATGTACCTATAATAAAAACTGAACATTTTAAATACCCACCTTTGAATAGATTAACATTAGTCTGAATATTTTGAAATTGCCATTGTGTACAAGGTGGTTCACTAAGTATGCTCACCCCCATTTTTTTTAATAATGCAGTAATTTTATTCATGAGTCATGATCTAACTTTTGGAATTTTGAAAACTACTTAAAAAATATATTTCCAAATTCTTTAGATTTTTTTGCACTATTAGAAGTGTGCTGTGAAGTTACAAACTTCTGTTTCTCAATTGAGAACCTACCTTTTCTACTATAAATTATTTAGTAAATAATTTTTCTGCAAATTTTTAACGTAACAGTATCAAAATTCGCACAAGTAGTTTTTGAGTTATTTATCTTTGAGAACTTAGAATAATAGGTTTGGAAGATATTAGATACCTATATGGTAATTTGAGAATTTTAATGATTAATATTAATCTATCAACATAAATAATTAGTAAAATAAGCAAAAGTATAATAAATACTAGATCCAGTATTACATTTGTTTTATATTTTCATACAACCACTTTTAAGGACTATTATCCTATATCTGTAGTACATGCATTGTAATAACTGAGAACTATACTTTTGAATTTCAAATTAGATACAAACAAATTTTCAAAAAAAATATCCACTAAACAATTTACAGTAAAAAAGGGTGGTTCTCATTGCAAAATAAGTTTGACAGGACACTCCTTAAGTAGTACAAACAAATTCAAGAATTAAAAAATAGTCTCTAAAGATATTAAAATTGTTTGAATAAATCCATTATTTAATGAAAAAATGGGGGTGATCATATGCTTGGTGAATTACCCTGTAGAAAATTATAAGTAAAGTAATAGTGGAGTAATGAATTACAAAATGATTTTTATATTTTGAATAATAATATAATCATAAAAATCATTTGAGGTTAAATAATATTGTTATTACACATTTGATATCACGTTTGTTAAATTTGAATATGAATATACTTGGTTTTAAGGCCTAAGCTAAACTTTTAAAATTTTCAGTAAAATAAAACTTATGAGGATTCTTGTATAACATTTTAAACTTAATAATATACAAATAAAAATCGTTGCTATCTTATAAGGTAAAATACGGTTTTGTGTACCTACCTATTTACACAGAACCACATTTAAAATACATTTAATAAAAATTAAATAATATACCTACTCCTATAATATTATATTGAAGTAAATATGAGGTCTATGAGAGATCATTATTCAAATCATAAGCAATTAAAATGTATAAATAAACGTCGAAACTTTTATGTTATGTAACATATCATCGATAATTATTATTTACTAATATATAATTTATAACTTCTATAAAACTATACTTTCAGTATTCATAAACATTATACACCGCTGCTCCACAATGTAAAATACATATTGCAAAATTATATTTTTTGTTACTAATACTATTTGATGTCAAATAGATATTGCAATGTGTCATCGATTTTTAATGTAAAAATAGACAGAACTAAGTAACTTCTATTTAATGCACATGAGATAGGTACATAAATCATTGAAAACTAAAAAAAAAACTAAAAAAGTCGAACATTTCAAATTATGTCTATACAAATAAGTGGTATAAAAAGAGCCAAAATAATTAGAAAGTTATAGCTAGTCTATGTAATATAAATATAAATATTTGGTGAAAATGTATCGTATGTACGGTTATTCATTTTTGAATTACAAAAAAAAAAATCGATATTCTGTTTTTTCTTATTTTTTTGGTTTGTTTTGTTCTGAATTATTTTGAAAATGTCTAAGAATTCCTAACTATTCAATTTTGGTCCTCTGAAGTACCAACAAGATCTAATTTGGTACAAGAAGCGACCTGCAAAGATTGATTTTTTTTACATTTTTACAAACAAACAAGAAACAAAAATATCATACATCATTGTAAAAATTCAAAATTGTGGTTAGAATCTAAAAAAAACAAAGTTAATATTAGGAACATTATAATAATATATTAATATATAACTTTTCAGAAACTTTCAGAAAGTTTAAGATAGTTACGCAAATGTATAATATGTTAAAATGGCTGTGCTCTGTATACCTACGTATTGCGTAATGTGATTATAAAAAAAAACCATTAGAATTTATTGAACATGTGGTGTTGATACAATACGTGGTATTAAAACTACACCTATAATAATCTTATAATAAAAATAGGCAACGAAAATTCATAATCAGTTCTTAAATTCTCAAGGTATATTGGTGAGACAAAGACTTCGTATTTGCCTCGAGAAAATTCTACCGTCAAATTTCCTTATTTCTTTTATGGGCTTTATATTTTATTCATTTGGAATGTTTTCGACATCCGGCAATAATTATTGTGTTTTTACTAAAGCAAAGAAACAAAATAATAATTGTTTACGTAACATACCTATCGCACTAGGAGCGGAACTACCTACCATCGTATTTGCTCCGAGGAATCGCACGTGCCTATAATATATAAATTTATATAAAACATATATAGGACCTTAAGTGATGAAAGCGATATTGCGGGACAAAAGAAAGTTTTTTTTTTCGTTTTTTATTGTTCGCGGTTGTACTTTATGTATATAATTTGCTCGGAGAACATCGTCTGGTCCACAGTGTGATTTTGACAATGTGAAATATTAGCCGACCATAATAGACGAATAGACGATAGGGTTATGCATAGGTAGCTAGGACACCTGTTGTGTCCCAGACCTGAGTCAATAGAATTCAATGAAAAGATGATCACGGACAACTCCTTACTGCAGGGCTCAGTTGCCACCGATCAGAAGACAACGGCAATACTAACGATCACACTGCGTAACCTACTTACGGAACGCCACTACTGGATTACAGTGCATATTATCGACAAATAATATATCTTTTTCAATAATTATTGTTAACCGAATGGTTGGGGTTTTTTCAATTATACATATAGCACAGATACAATCGCAAAAATGCTTGAAGGTACCTATTTCACAAATTTGTTAAGAATACCTATAACATATAAACCAACCATAGTATACCTAGGTAGGTAGGAGGTACCTATATCTAAATTAAAATATTACAATTACAATTATTAATAAATATATACATACTTCGTATAGTACCTAATAATAATACACATTGTATTGGCTTTTTTAAGCTTGAGGTTGTAATGGAGTAGAGATATCTTTCATATTACAAAATATGAATATTTAAAAACATTTTTTTTTATATTGATATACAAATCAGACATAGAGATATTATATAGAACAAATAAATTGAACTGATAAAGAATAGACTAAAATAGAAAAATAATTGATTTGTGCATTTAAACTTTACAAGATGATAAAACAGAATGAGAACATTTATTAAGATTTTATATTTCTATATTATTTTTATTCCATTTATTCAACCGCAATGAATGTTTTTATAGCATTTGGTTGAAGTACTTTTGAAAATTGAGCCTTATTATCTGTACCTATATATCTACTAAAGTTTTTTAGTATATTAGAATATTTCACTGAACACTGTCACAGTGTCATTTAATGATAAGCTCTATGTTCTCTAAACTGTCGAAAATGTACTTGATTATTTTTTAAATCAATGCATTTTTTGATAATGAATAATAATAATAATAATTACAATACAATTGATCCAGCCTGTAGATAAGTACCTACTTAGCCAATGTCATTTTCTCCACAAAAATACGTTCTACTGGAATAATTTTCCTGTTCTGTAGAATCAGCTAAATAACTTATTTTTAACTAATAGAGGGCAAATTCTACAAGTCGAATTGAACTCCGTTTTTAGTACTTTAATCTTAAACTTTATAATATGTATTTAAAAATAAGTCAGCTTTAAGCTTTTTTTTTACAAATTATTTTATACTGTTATTTGAAATGAAATAAAAAATTTTAGTTCAGTGGGACAAGTGTAAAGTTGTAAAAGGACAAAGTGGAACCTGTAGGTAGTCTTCTGCTTTCAGATAAAAAAAAATAGTTATCTAAATCCAACAATTCTACAATGCCTGTGAATTTTTTCGTGTAAAGTAGTTGTTTTTCAATATAATACACCGTATCAACCTCCTCCTCCTAAATATACATCGGGTAGTATATTATTGGACAATTGTTATAATTAAAGTGGTAACTAAAATATAAAATATAATTTTCAAATATTATAGAATTTGGGAAAAATTTGAAAAACTGGCACCAGGCCTTAAACAGCCTACACGGCTACACTACGACAGTACACTTTGTCACTATACAATATTTATTATTATTATTTTCTCAAAATGAAAACCTATAAAATATATTGTAATATGTAAATTATTCACTATAATGACTAGGTATTCAAAACATTTTTAAAAGCTTTAATAATATTACTGTTTTCGTATTTGCGTAGGTACCTACCTACATTTAGCAATAACAGCCAACAGATAACACTGCTGCAGATTTATTTGATAACATTTTTAATCATCTCATTAATTATAACATATTATCAGATATCGTTTATCTGAAGTCCTAATTAGTCGAATGACCGTTGCCAAACTTTTTGAACACTCAGTATATAATAATACCTATACAGTATAATACACATGTTTGCTTAGTATAATGTACATTGTACCTACAAGAGAAAATCGAAAATGATTGAATTGAAACTACCTAATATGACTAATTAAAATAGAAACTTTAAAATGTAATGTAATGTACTCGTATTTATTTTAAAACCAGCTTTAAACTTGTGTAACACGGCTAACACAGTTTAGGCAGGGCCTGTAATCACATAAATGAGTAGTGGTACCTACTTACGTCATAATAATATAATTTACCTAACATAGGTATTATAGTAGCCAGGTGATGTAGTTGCAAAGTATAAAATCAATTAATAATAATGCGCATTTAGTATTTTATTTAAACATATGGGTCTTGTGTTAAAGAATAAAAATTATGGTGCAAATCCCCGAAGGGTCACTATATCTCACCTCCAAAAAAAAATATTTGGCAGTGGGTATGTGGATCCTAGTAGCTGGGGTTATATACTTACATAACTTATCGTAAATGTAATTTTATACGATAATAGACATGTTTGGAAATGTAGATGATTAATGATGGTGGGTGTGGGTGGCAGCTGGCAAATTTCTAGGTTGCCCCCGTAAAAAAGGATTGGCACCATTATAACAAATATGCAACGAACATTTTCAGTGGGTTACAGTATCTTCTTGAAGAATTAGTATAACTAAAATTGAAATAAATAGTAATAATTGTATTAAAATATGATTTTAGTTTTATTCGATATTGTCTATTGTTGAAAAAAAATCCGTTTTATGTTATTTACAATTAAAACGTTGTACAATTTTTGGATTTATCGTTATTAGAATTAAAACGTTAACCAAGTTTTGCGTTTATCGTTATTTAAAATAGTGTTAATACGTATTAAATTTGAAAATAATAACCAATGAGGGTTGGTAATAACCTGGATACGGAATATAATATAACCAATTCTTAGATTGTTTGCATGAAATAAATGTTTCTAGGAAACCAATAGACCTTTTAAATAAATAGATTTATATTCTTAAATATTTCGTTTTGCATTATTTTTCGTTCAATTATATTCTATAAATTATGTTTTGTTTAAATTATATATAATATATTTTGTTAATCGCTGTGTTTTGTTTTGCGGTATTTAATTATTTTTGATTATCGTTTTCCGTTATAATTACGTTTACAAATTTCAATAGCTTTTTGTCTAATATAACGTTATAATCATAACGTTATTATAAAGTGTGGAAGCCCTGCTATTGTGTATACAAAAATAGTCAAATTAAATACCTATACATAAGTGCATAACATTTTTTAAGTTAATGTTGTAAGCAAATAGTTAATGTTAATTTACACAGTAGGTACAATAAAGTACACGGTATATTAATTTGATCAATCATTGTTTGATAAAATAATAATTATTTATAGGTACCTAGTAGGTTACTAACTTAGGTTTTATAGGGCATAACCGTTTTCGATGAAAATTGTACCCTTCCCTTTTCGCCAACACCGAAAAGTTTAACATTAACTTTATGTTATATTTAATATTATATATAGAAAAGTATAAAAAATATAATTTGTAAAACAAGTTATTTATTCATTAATTATTAGATAATTATTTTTCTCTAGGTAGATGTAGCTACATTTAATATATATATATCTATATGATAGTTAAATCGGTACAGTTAAACTCGATAAAATAATTAATGATAACAATTATATAGGTGCATTTATATTTTTATATTGGGTAATTTTTATACAACTTATATTTTTACAACTTTTCTAAATACATAATATAAAACAAATATTTAAATTTTTGATTTGGCCGAAAAGTTAATTCAACCGAAACGAAACTGTCCGAAACCGGAAGGGTACGTTTTTCGTCGAAAAAGGGTTCATTCGTTTAATATATGTAATATGTATTATTTATGATGATGACCTACATATTATGTTATATTTTTCTTATTAATTTAATAATAATATTAAATATATAATAATATTATCATAACAATTATGATTCAATACAGGTAAACTGCAGTTAACTACCTAAATAATTATCTTAAATTATATATGTAGTAGCTATTATAGGTACACTAAAAACAGTTTCCTACCCACTAATGCAGGTTTTTCGTTTGGTATAATTGTGCTATATTGTAGATAACAAAATGTTGATAATAGAGTTCCTGTAGTTGAAATAATTTTTAATAGGTAGCAAAGAAATGGCCAAAAATATATTTTAAACGTCTGTTTAGCTATAAAAATCTTGAATTGTTTAGGTAACGATTTTCAATTTATTTCTTTGCGTACCTATAGAAAACGTGCAAAACGTAGGTATTCAAACCTACACAAGTTCAGAAAACTGTAGAGTTTTTCTCTTACTAAAATAATAATAATAAAATAATGTTTAAAATATTTAAACATGTACGATGTTTGCACGGTTTCATGTACAAGTCAGGTATATAGTGTTACCTATATTATGTCGTCGACAATTCGCGCGACACGTGACAAAATATCCTCTACAACAAACTTATTATCGCTATTTTATAAAATATCGTATTACACAGGGGTGGGTATACTGCAGGGCGCAGGTACATCCGATTAACGGAGGCTGCATGCGATACACAAATCTGTGTCAGACATTCCGATTACTATTAAAATGCATAATGTTTACTCACTATTAATTGGACCGTCGGTAATATTGAAATACGCGATGTAAGACGACTGTAATATTATTGTGTTGTAAGTACAATATTATTATGACGAATGCGTAATATGTTGTAATGTCGCGGGGATGAACTAGCGCGCACAGAGCGTGCCGACGGAAAGATGGGAAAAGCGCGAGAGGAAATGTTCTCCCGGCCAAATCAATAAATTGGGCCCACATTTACGCTGTTCATTTTATACATGCGTAGCAAAGGGTAAACAAACAGGACAGAATATGAAAATCACTTGTACCGATTGTTATAATAGTTATAATATTATTACTACAAAATATACGATGTTTCGGTAGGTGCAATATTATCAGACGGTACCTGCATATAGTGATTTTGTCGTTTTCGGTGGAATTAATTTTCCGAACAGACAATATTCATATTAATATAGCAGGCATACATAACATTCTTTATTGAATAAAAAGTTTACGCGTTACCATAATATTATGTATATTTATATAATACTGCAGTGATTAGGTACACCGCAAGTCAAACAATACCATACATCGTTGATTGTCCTATTTGCTTAGATATTTTAAACATTTTTGAACAACCTGCTGGACAGAGCGCACTATGGTGGCAGGGCATCGCGAGCCACTCGTATCGCATCGGCGCATAGTCACGAGTAGGTACTGTAGTGTTATTATCATCACTACACATTATATACATATTTGAAAAGCTCTCGGACTTATATCATTATGTTTACTTTATCATAATATGTACATACACTTTTATGCTTACAGAAAATAATTAAGTAAAAAAAAAAAAAAGACTTTAAAATATTATATATTCCTTTACACCTACATTTTGAATTATTTTATACTGTTAAATATGCACCAAGTGGAGGAGTAAAATGAATAATTTTGGATTATGAAACTAATAAACTTAAAAATTTTTTTCAGAAATTTTTATTCGTGTAACAGTTTTATAATTTGTATGCAACTAAATAAACAAATGATAACCATTGAAAAATACTGTGGTCTCGCTCTCGCATTGGGCATAGCCTACTCGTACTGCAATGTTATTATTATTACTATACATTTTAATCATATTTGAAAAACTTTCGGAGCTATATCATTATGTTTACTTTATCATAATATCTATATAGTCAATTATGCTAACAAAAATAATCAAGTAAAAACAAAAAACTTTAAATATTCTTTTATACCTATAAAATGTTAAATTATATTATTGATAAATATGAGTCAAGGGGAAGAGAAAAAAAAATTATGGATTATGAAACTAGTAAACTTTCCGATATTTTTCAGAAATGTATATAGACATGTAACAATTTTTAATTTTTATGGAAATAAAAAAAATAATGATAAATTAACTAGGTATTGAAAAATATTTAGGTTTGAAATTATTGCAAAGCATTTTGACGACTCGTAATAAATATTTATAAAGTACATTTTTTTTCACTAGGTATCTGTAAAATTATTCGTTTCTTCATTTCACTCAGATCATATAAACCATTATTACCTACACATGGCTATGGAGCTATACCTATATAGTGTACATAATATAATATTAGGTATTATGTGTAATGCAATTCGTTATTCTATTGAATCTTCGATTCCAATTTATTCTTTTATTCTTTTTGAATTTCAATAATTATTGTTTAGTCATTAAGTTTTAATTTATTTTAATGTAATTTTATTATTAAAACATAACTTTCTATTATTTATCGGAAAAAAAATATTGAAATAGGTATACCTAATATTAATATCCACATTTACAATAAAGTAATTTTTATTTTATCTGCTAGTAATTTAATTTTTAATTTTAACTTAGTATTAAATATTAAATAGTACCAACACATTCTCTATACTAAAATTTTTTGACAAGGTATAGGTAGTTGAAACTTGACACAAATATATATAGAACCCATTAACTGATGCACAAATTCGATTAACAGAATTGAATAATTTACGTTTTAGTATAATATTAATGAATAATTAAAAACAATTTACATTCAGCACGATCAAAATAATACCCTACCTATATACTTCAACTGAAATTAATTAATTATTTTAATATTTATTCTACGCTAGAAATATTGATTAATTAAATAGAAATAAGTTTCTTTAGTCAAATTGTTAATTACCTATC
>WHPZ01585680.1:0-28793 GCA_016617965.1 Macrosiphum rosae
GAACCTCGTCCGGCCGGGCCCAGACAACAGTGTAGGCAAAACAACGTACATGAAAGCATCCATATTAATCTGTTATCTACGATCACGGAAATGCAAAACATGAAGTAAGATGTCCATTGTGCTCCTATTAGCTCTTACGAACACGATTTCGATTTTGATTCCGTCACGATACACTCATTTTCGGAGGGTCACTATTTATTTCGCTTTTATCAATTCAAAAATGATGTAATTTTGCTTCAATGCAGATTATCAATCACCTTTCTCCCGATCACTGTAATATAACCATATAGGTTAAAAATACATGCATTGTGTTAACCGAAAACGTTATATCTCCATACGATCATATTACAGCGTGTTTGTGTTATGAAACCTCAACGTTCAAAAATAATTAATCTCCATAAAACCCATTTTTGTTCTACATAGTACGTTATACCTACCGTATGGCATCGAGTGACTACCGTTGTCGGTACATTATAACATTTATAAGTAAATCCCCTGCACACATCGTGTTTTACTGTGACTGTAGGTATGCAATTAGTATACCGTCTTAACCACGATACCACGTCATCATGAAGCAGGCGTACGTATGGGTCATGATTTCCTAATCACTGTTATTACAGTTTAAAGGTCGTTATTGTAAGATACATTTTTATTTTTTATTTGGTGAACTCGTATTATAATATATTCGTGGATGTATCGTACGGTTTGTGGTTCGGTAATACGAAATGTACAGTAAAGCAGACGCATTAACATGATAGTTAAATACATATTAGTTCGTTGTTAAAATGTTCGCACTGACGTTAACTGTTGTCTGTAATCAAATTGCAATGGAGTCGAAGACGGATTTTGAGACAATTTCCCATTTGCTATATAATAGTGTCCGTATCATAAATAAACCGTACCCATAATGTTTGCACCATATGGCACATAAAACGATATATTACACTAACATATTAAAAACGCCAGGAAACAATTGTACATTTTTTTTTTCACTTTGACTAACGAGACTTACATAATATTGATTAATTTTTTTTCGTTTCTGAAACTTGTCCTGGAATAAAACCGTTGTTACCGCTAAGGCGCTAACCACATCAACGTGACATATATTATATATATATATATATATATATATTTATACATTTAGATGTATATCATATCCATGTTATAACTTAATAATGTGACGCGTGCTGTATATTATATGGTTTTAAGTGGTAGGATTAATGACCTGGACATTTTTCCAAAAAATTACCTGTCCAGTGATTGTCTCCATCGATCATTAATGACCAATATGTGTGTCAATCAAAATATTTTGTAATAAATTTATTTTAAAATATGATTAGTGAAATATAATAATATAATTACGTGCGTTTAAAAAAAAAAATACGCAGTAGACAAAACATGAAGTAGGTAGGTATTTTAATTAATTCATCATAAGTCACTTTATTTTTGTTGCGTCAATTTAGATTTTCCAGTAGCTATTTTTAAGATATTATGATACTATTTAAACATGGATAACCAACAAATTTGTTTGTAATTTGTATTTAAAAATTGTATTTGGAACTCAGATATCTCCCTGCAAACATTGATATACGGGGCCAAGAGAACGATTATAATGGTGGTGCAAATACATCACCAGAGAAAAAAATATTAATAGTAAATATAGACTTTTTAAATGGAAAAAATACTATGACTGTACCTACTGGTTTTTCAGTATTACAAGGACGGAAACAATGTGACTAATTATTTCTGAAAATAATTTAATATTAGGAAATATTATAATTTATAATAAAATTAGTTATTTAAAAAAAAAACCAAATTAAAGTTTCAAACTAGATCTGAATGATTGATGACACTCATTTAAATTAGTTAAATGCATCAAAATTCTCTGCTTAGGAATATAAAATTAAAAATGTCATTCATATTGTCAATCAATTAACTAAAAACCTAAAAAATTATAATAATAAAAAATAGTCAAAAAATATTATTTTTTAATGACCTCAAATTAAGTATTAAAATGCAGTATTTTTTTAAAATTGTAATATATTTCAAAATAATATGAGCTAGAATCACCTAGTATTAACACCATTACACCAAAAATATTTTGCACCTACTGTGCTAACTCTGTACCGGGGGAGTCCATGCTCCAAACAATGTTAATGACTTCAAATTGGTCTAGCTTAAAATTATTTATTTTGATGTATTATATCGGTCTTACTGGAAGCCTTTAATCTTATAATATTGCTTAGACATTACATAGTTCTACAAATATATTTCAGTTCTTAAGTTCTTTGTTATATTTTAAACTAATGAGCTTAATATTTTTTAATTAAAACCAATCATTTCATGCTTGGTTAAATTTATAATAATATCTAGATTATTATTTTGCATAATAATAGCTTGGAAAAATTTAATTTATGTTAATTGAATAACTTATATTCTTCTATAAGATATTTAAAAAATAAAATTATATACCTCAGTACCAACGTCCTACATGTTGTATATAATAATATAATTCAATGTAATCACCGAACACTATAAAATATTATTTAATTCTGCGTTATTGTTGTATGAATACGATGATTACGTCCCCATACAAGATTAAAAATAATAAGTAAGCAAACAATGTAATATCATTGATTGTAAATACAAATACATAAATAGCATATAATATAATCAATGGTACTTACCTAGGTAGTGTTTAAAAAATATAATCTAACGTTAGGTATGGGTATATACAGGTTATATTGTATCCATTTTATTACTGTTTTCACAATATGCTTGGCCAAGACGTACTGCTACTATTCAGTTTAAATAAATTTTTTATAATATTGACGATTATAGTACATAAATTAACTACTATTATATTATTATCACCTATATTACTAATACAACTTTAAATGGATTATTTAATTTTACCTATATGATACGATTAATGTAAAATATTACATAATTTCTACTCGAGAAACATACCCAATATGTGTTTCGTGCTGAACTTATTAAGAATATGACAAAAAGGGAAAGTTCATTAAGCACCCATATTACGAAATTTATTTTTTCATTTATCTAACGACGTTATTTTCAAAATACCTACACTGCACCTATTACTAACATACCTATTTACATCGCTACATTCATATTATCACTCCGTGCCATTATTATTTTTTATATGAACATACAACATGATATACGAATATACGATCAACAGTATTATGACTTGACACACATTACCTACACTGTACAATCATCTTAGATGTATATTATATTTTAATGATTTTACATATTGATCAAATTTATTCAAAAATCGAAATTAGCGAGATGCAGATCTCATTTGGTTCGCAATCTAAACACGATGTTGAATTTATCGTATTTTTTTACATTTTTCTTACAACAGATTTATTATATTATGTTATTATATTGTATTAAATCATTAATTTCGTATAAGTTCCCCAATACTACATTGTTATAATATGTATACTATAATGTTATAGTGACCATATATATAGGTAAACGATATTGAATAAATACAGTAATTACCAATTAGTATCTATATATTATAATATTATGTTGTTGCAGCAAGTATATGATATAATATTATTGTTTTTAATGAGTAATTTTAAATAATTTTAAAGAAAGCGATCAATACATAACCATTAGTACAGTGTAGAGGTATTCATCATGAGAATAAATAATATTATTGTCGAAGAAAAAATTTTTATTTGTCGAATTTTTCAATTTACTTATATATTTTAGATGACTATTTTTTAAATTTTTTTTACAGATATTTTATGTCGATAAATTCTTGCTCAACATTTAATTTGGATATTTATTTTTCTTAGTGATAAATAATTAATGATAATATTGTATTTATCATGTACATATTATATATACCTAGTTCTTCACACGCACAGGCCTGCATAGAGATTATAATCGAAAATAAAATATAGCTGCTATTATTTAATATTTTGTTAAAAGTGGAAGGCACATCTCATAATCAACGCAAGGTATATGGTTAAAGGTTCGACATATATCTACCTGTTACGATAATTGCGGCAAAGATCAAGGACCTCTTGTGACGTAATAGGGTGCCTCGGCGACGATCGGGAAATAACCGGCAATAGTAACGATGTAACCTGTTTGAACTCGATATAGCTACATGTACACCGTACAGTACGGCGAGATAGAACTTGAGAGTATGCGGACATAAAAAAAAAATTATTATTATTTTTCCATTCGTTTTTATTATTATTATTATTATTGTTGATAACTATTATACAGACCACGCGTTTGACCGAGTGTGCTCTTCCCTGCCACAATGGCCAACCGGTTTTTTCCCGAAGAGACCTACTTAGTTGCGTAACGCGTATCCCGGGGCTTTAAATTAAAGTGAAGCTGTAATGTAATTTGCTCGTCTGACCGACTAGGAAGGATTCCGAATGGTGGCGTGAGGTTGCATCAGACCAGTTTTTCTACGAACGGAGAATAGAATACGTATAAGGAGAAATAAAAATGAAGAAAAAAAAAAACGGATACGCTTTCGCTTTCTGTAATACGCGACGAAAAATAAATAAATAAAAAAAAAAAAGGGTCATTCATACGCAGGAGTGGCTTATCGTAGTACCTACGCCATCCAAAGTACCCGAATTGCAACTGCGTTTGTATACAGTGCCTATCGTGATTAACGCGTCGAACGGCACATAAATAACATAATATTAAGAGCTATATAATCGAAAATAGTGGCAAAGTCATCATAGTTGAAGGGTTACGAAACGGAGGAACCTTGTGCGCTCAGTGCCAAATGACGAACGTTCGATAGTTATATAGTATAATATTATACTTTAACACTGATAATAAACTGGTCGGTCGTAATACTGAAGCGAGTAAAAAGCTTGAACTATACGTTCCGAGTGAGTTATCTAAATCATTTGTGCTGCTTTATTCCACCAGAGCACCGCCGGGTCCAATTAACTTACGCTCCTAGTTGAACACCCGAATACATACCAAGTGTGCCCATCATCCGAAACCCGAATAAATGATTCTAGGGTGCAAAGCGAGGGCAAATTGTTATTGACAACTATATTATAATTACATATAACACGACGCCGCGTCTTATGCTTTTCACATACGACTTGTAGTTTGTACAGCACCATACACATTTTCGAGAGTGCAGACATGAGTAATATTAAACAGTTTTACACCAACGAGGTTTCCGTCTAATAAGTACAATGACTTTGAAACAAAGTCAGGTTGCGATACGTGCAGGAATGCGATTTATTTTAAAGACATTAGTACCACAGATAGGCGTAATATATTAATTAAGTTTCCGAAGCAGGTGGTGATCGTAGAAATATTAACCAATATTATGACCATTTTCTAAATATTGTAATAATTGTTTTTTTTTTTTTTTTTTGAAATACTACATAATTTATTTAATTATGTTTACTCATTTTAGATTCTGATTTCTGAGCGAAGCAATGAATGTATATTGGTTTTACAATAATGGTGATTTTTTTTTTTAATTTTTGTGTCTAAATGCACTTTTTACTGTAGAAAAAAACCCTTTAATCTCAACTATGATAGTGTGGTTTCTGGTGACCAATCTGATCTAGGTGGTACTTAAGGGATAGAAAAAATGTGTTTAGTACCAACGATATTAAAAATAATCGGGAGGGAGGGAAAGAAGAAACTAGAGTATTTACGCAAAATCTGTAAATTGATTGTTGTAAATCAAAAATGAATAATTATAGAGACTACAACTTTTTACTAAATATTTATATTATAATAATCATCTAGACTTGATATAAGTTTCCAAATACTCGTGTGTTGGCTATTTATAAATATTTGAAAAGTTCCACGCTTGTTAAAAATTATACTTGATGGTGTGACTATGGGCGCAATTCACTATACCAATTTTAGACCCCAAAAAATCCCGGGCGCAATTTACTATAGCATTTTTATTACCTGCTTATGTGGGCGCAATTTACAAGCGCCCATATAAATAAATATTGATATAATATCTATAGAAATATAGGTTGACAGACTGTCTCCGCTCAGAATCACATTTCGTATGCAATGATTTATCATTGAATCAAAATTTAACACATCCATGATCCATTAGAGTGCGACATATACTCAATGACGAGATACACTCAACACCTTCTACTTCCCCTGTTTTTTTTTTTTTTTTTTTTTATTAACCTTTATATTATTATATAATACATAATATTAATTCAATTCCATATTTAGGTTGACACACATTCCACAAAATTACAAATACGTAGGCACCAAACATCTATTGACATTATTATTGATTTTACGACAAAAGCGTTATTATTTGAATCGTAAAATTTTGGTCTATATACCGACTCTTAAATGAACCGCTGTAGGTACTTAGTACAGATATTGTTTTATTGACACATAATTAAATACATCGTGTACCTATGGACGTACCTGCATCTACTCAATATTATCAGAGGTTAATATAGAGTAGATTGCCGTGTTAATTGTTCCATCCGGCGTGGTATTGGCGTGTTTACCCGTTGTAATAATGAAACAGATAATTCGCTAGGGAATATAATACTATTATAATATAATAATTATGTGCCTACTTTATTTCAATCATTTAAATGAAATAGCGAAACCAGGAACTTAAAAAATATTTTCGTATTGTGGTTTTCAGTGTACCATTTTTTTTTGTAACGTCCCACATAATATATTATATAAAAAAAACATAGATACCCACATTTACAATGAATTATAATTTTTCATAAATTTAAAAATATTTTATTGTGAATCATACAAGTTGTTGACGATTTAGATTAAGTTGCCTGGAAATCCACGATAATTGTTAGATACAATATAGGTAGTCACCAAATATTTATTTTTAAAAAAACCTGTTGCTTTTAACATAATGTATTCTAAAAGTGTTGAATATAATATGCTAATTTTATCAAACATATTAAAAGTATATTTTTAAAATGATAGTTCTAATAAAAATACTTATTTATAGTGTCATCATAGAAATGTGTCTAATGTGTATACCTACTATGATTAAAAACCACAAGTAGGTATGTGTATTTCATAATAGGTAAGTAACCGAAAACATTAATATTTATATATTCATAATTATTTTCACTATATATTGTTCAAAGAAAATTATTTTATTAAATGCAAACAACAGATTGTGAAACATAGTTTTTATATTAATACACGACAGTTTATATGGTTGGCGAACGTCCTTCGACCGATCACTGCATTCTATATTCTAATTGACTTATCATAATAGTATCTAATCCACATGATTCTTTTTATATTTTTAGTGGAACTATAGGAATCTGTAAATATTACAAAATCAGTAAAACCATAAGTAAGAAAATATGTTCTAAAACCATAATACCATAATATATAAAATCCATTTGTAATTTGAAACATCTCGGTTTCAGAACTGTCATATTATCAGTAATCAAAAGTTTAAAATATTGTTTATGTTGATCAAAAAATGTTTAACCTAATATTTAAATTTACCTGTTTTAATGTTTATACGAATAAGTGATTTTGTTTTAATACAATAATTATATTAATTTCAATCAAAATGTAAGTTTTTTAAAATTTTAAGTCGGAATGTACAATACCTATATCAGTAAACATAATAAGTGTATATGATATAAGACAGTTAAAATGAGTACCTATACAAAATATTGAGTAAAAAGCCAACCAATAATGACACTTTATTGTTGATTTTTAAAGTTTTAAACTTTAATTATTGATTTCAGCTTTTATCCCTAAGGAATTTTAATACAACGATTTTTAATTGATGTATTTAAAATCCAAAACATTGTTTCTAAAAAATCATTATTTTAGTCATTTGTTATGTAATCGGGAAATAAAACCTTGGGAAATGTATACTGTATGAAATAGAATAATCGTCTACTAAAATAAATGACTACTAGATTTTATTCTAATTATTATATTTCTCTTAATAATAGCTCATTTATGTGGTATACTATAATTTAATACTAGTTCCCGTCATTTATTCTCATGAATAATAAATAATTTGTTTTATAAATTAAACGATACTTTATTAAACATACGATTACTTACTACCTATGTTTAAACTTAATTATATTTGATAAAGTACGATATACATTTGTGTTCAACGTTGTTTTCCGTCCAATAAAAGTAAACGATAATGATTTACAAGCACTCCCACAATTACGGAAATCGTCACTCAATATATCATTTTTTTTATTTCAGTCGTAAATGTTATTACACTGAGAGCAGGTACAACTGATTAATAATTCGTCTAATTTTTCGTTTTTACTCTACTCAGTATTCGCTGATTATTTAACAATATGTTTCTTCATGTATATTTTTTATAGGTAATAATTTTAAGGTACCTACTGAAATAGTATGTTTATATACCTACTCGTTTTCATTTATAAAATTGTTACATCCAATATTTTAATTATGTAACTTCTCATTGCAACTCTGATCAGATATGTAACCTATATTTTATATTATAAATAGCTTAATATAATGTCACCAGTAAATAGACGTTACTTCATATCAATTATAATTTTCACAAACGCTGAAACACATCATATCTAAACTAGTTCAATATTTTTTTTTTTTAACACAATATGAACATCACAAATTACTATCTTATAATAGTACATTTATTTTTTTTGTAGGTTTTATGTTTTAGGAACTTGAGAGAACACAATTATTATAAAAAAAAAGAGCGTATGCGATAAATCATATTATTAAAAAATAATTATTTATGTTTATATTTGTACTTATTAAAATATAATAATATGTATATTTTTTTATTAACTGCATAATTGAACATCGAATAAATTAAAATGTAATGCTATAAATTAAATTTAAGCAATATATTATATTATGCACTGTATATATATTGTGGTAAAATAATAAAAGAGGCACCTAATAAAATACAATTTTCTTTCTTAACACGAGTCTAAACTGTTATAAAAATCAAAAATTTATATTTTGTGTGAGGCGATATAAGTACAATTCAGTTTACAGGTAGAGACAGCATAATAATTTACTGCAACTGCGGTTAAAAAATAAGTTGAAAACTGTTATTTAATTATATTATATATTATACTATTATGTGGTATCATATCATTAAAATTGTTATCCAACATAATATTTTCCAAAACTTGTTTCCATCAAAAATGTATACTACCTCGAGTGTTAAATTCGTTAGTTTTTACGTATTAAATACGTATACACACTTGGCAGAAACCATACTCGTTGGCCGTTGCCCAACAACTGATTTGCCGATCAAAATATAATATTATCTAATCCTTACAATACATTTTATACTTAGCCTATTTAGGGATGGAAAATGTACTCGGAATAAGAGAGAAAGGAGTTTGTATCATAACATAATACGTGCAGTTTAAATGTTTGCATTTCTCGTGAGCTACTAATAAAAACGATACGATATAATATTATATGGCCATAAGAGAGTGGGAACAGCATGGAAACGTACCCACCACTTCGCACTCCTGAGTAACATTTTGTTTACTATTATGTATTACATATCGCGTTATCACGAAATACGTTAGTTTACCCGACGCCGGTTCGTCAGTCAATACACCTAACGAAAAATTATTTGTTTCGGTTAGTTCAAAACTGCACGCGTCGATCGTTTTCGAAAAAGTTCCACCGTATATTATAATTGGAGTACACAATAAAGTCTCTATTCGCTAGAAAATCAAATATTTAATTTTTTGTAAATTTATTTTTAGTGTTATTTCTGTAGAAAAAAAATTTGTTTTTAAATTGTGTTGTTTATAATGTGATTCTAATATCATGATATCAAGATGGTCATGTTACAATTATAAAGTGAGTGAAAATACATTAATATATTTGTTTATCAGACATTTTTAAATTTAGTTTTTATAAAATGTCAAACAAATGTACTGCGCACAAAAGTATATTATACATTTTTACTTAAAAAATATTTTTTTTTTTTTACACATTGGTTTTGTTAATATTATTAAATATCATGATATAAAGGCACCTCATATAGGCAATATAAAAGCATTCGTGAATATGAACATTGTTATATTATATTATTCTACCAGCTTCTTAAATTATGATAATAGACACCTATGTAATGTTAAATTCATACATTTTTTAGTATAGCGAATAATACGTTTCTTCGGTCATTATACGGTCCTTATACTTGTATTTTAACGTTAAAGTTTGTTTGAAGATAATTTTTAAATATTTTTGACTTCAAGAAGAAAATGCCACAAAAAATATAAATAATATTTATTCATAACTAAATATTCAATATCATGGTTATTCACCTTATCATATTATCTAAATGCTATTTGTTTAATAAAACAGAAATATGCATGCTTTAAACAAAATTTGATTAAATAGTTATAAATCTAAATAGATAACTAACGTCTAGCACTTAAAGAAATGTTTTTGTTCTATTGAAAGAATTTTTTCAACACGTATTAAACTATTATTTTATTAAACTAAAAAATAATAAACTTTAACTCATAAAACATATGATAGTTAAAATATTGATGTCAGTACATTGAAATTGAAATTTACTCTGATATAAAAAAAATTTACATAAGGTAATAAAACTATTTAAAAGTTATATAATGATTTCTTGACCTATTAACATAGTTTGAATTTAAAAAGTAAAAATGCAAATGTTTACTTAGAATAAAAGTATTTACATTTAACACCTAATAATAATATTATTTCTAGCATAATATTTGCTCGGGGGAATCTGTTTTTTTTTTGTGAGCGCATAAATTATTATGCGCATTGTATTAGACACATGGCATATACGATTAGTGCTCGTATTATTATCATTCAAATAAAATTGAATTTTTAAAGAATTTGACGATTTATTTTATAACGATTGTTTCTATACAATAAAGAGCGATAAAACTGCTAAATTCCTGATAGCGGCTAAGAAAAAAATTATTTTAATGAACGCGTAGTTTTATTTTTTTTTTAAATAATAAAAGTATTATGTGTACCTAATGATAACCATTAACTAAAATAAATTACTTACTTTTATTATAAAAAGTTAATCATCATCGTAAGAGTCCCACGTCATCTAAAAACCAATATCTTAATTTTTTGCTCATCAATATATTATTATTATTTACTCTTTGGTACAGTGTTATAGCTACTATTACAAAACAATTTAAAATATTGTGTATTGTAAAGAATAATCATCAATATTTTTTGGATATAATGTTTTATCCTTTACAATTATTTTAAGTCCTTGGTGAATATCTTCAAATACGTTTTTTTTAAATACTTCAATTATACCCAGACAGTCCTAATATATCGAGGTCAACCGATATATATGACAGCGCATCGATTTAATTGTAATTAAATAATTTGAAATGAATACAATGAACACACTTGGGCACTGCTATGATTAATTAAGATAGAAGATTTGTTATCTACGTGAATTATGAGTAGCCAGTAGGGATACTGTATTTTCCATAAAAATGGCATTGAGTCATATGAGGCTACTAAGATAAGGAACTAATGATCTTCTTTTTTATAATAGTATCTTATAATAATGTTTACAAACTCATAAGGAGAATTAATATTGACCACAGCAGTCATGATAATTAAGTATACAATAGTTATCTAACGATATCAATGTACCTAATTTATTATTAATTGTTACATTGTAGTGTATGATGTAGGTCCCATATAAAATTATCGTTATTTATAACTAAATACAGTTCAAGGGTGGATGTAGATACTTAAATAAAACATTCAATATTACTCAAAATTCATTTTAATTAGCATTAAGAATCCGAAAACTGTTCACTATCATGGGTATACCTACCTAAGTACAATGTACATAAAATAATAATTAAGTAAAAAATCCTAAATGTAAGGTTTATAATTTTATAAATATCAAGTGTACTTATGTATATTTAAAACACTGCTTAGGTGTCTTATTAATTTATATATTATATTTTACAATATATTTAAATGTACTTAAATAAAACTCTACAAAATTCCAAAATAATTACAGCACTCAATATTTTAAATGATACTTCATAATATTATTATGATATGATTTAAGATTCCGTTTAAATATGTATAACACAAATCATTCGTTTATCGACTATTTATTCCTATGGGTAAAATACACGTTCCATACGGTGAACAAGTTTTTTTAATGGTTATAATCATAATATATTATATTCTTCATTCTTTCATATTATATGAAAATATAGCAAATTTCAACAGAACTATTATCACCTTCATTCCATACTAAGATTAAATGATCGGACAATTTGCTTAAATCTTTAAAGTACAAACATCAATAACCTTTAGCATAGCAAGAACCATTAAGAGACATTAATGATCTTATAATTGACACATTAAAGTTTAAAAAAGTAAATGTACTTGTACTTAAATCTCAAAATAATTGTCTCTTACAGCCACGTTTAAGATAATAATATATATAAATATAATATATATGTATTATATATTGTACAAAGTCATAACAGATATCATTAATTCGATCACATTGAAGGTTAATAAAATCTTGTTTTAGTACCTATTAATAACATACATTTTTTAATAATAACTGTTTTGGGTGATGTAGGTAATTGTTCAATAATAATATACTTTGCACCTTTTATCTATATAATAGTATATAACAAATAAAATTCACGTTTTCATTCCATTAACGCCATTAAATGAAACAAAAAAAATAATAAAAATATCACAGGAGACAGGATACAGAGTTTGGATGCTGGGAACTCGTCTCGTTTCGCTCACCTCGGTGCAGGATAATACACACATACGTGTGTTGAGACATTCAATTTTAAAAACATTATAAAATAATAACTCGTAAGCGTAATTAATTATGGCATTCAAAATTTGTTTTTAAATGGGGATCGTTTAAAATATTTCATTGTCATTCCAAAATGTGTTTTATATTATTACTTCAATTTTTTATTATGTCCAGCGATTCTGGTAAAATGTAGGTTTTTTAGAAACGTAAATTCTATAGTTAGAATGTTTTCATAGTAGGTGTGTAACTTCAGGAACCATAATATAATATAATATTATATTGTACATTTATTGATGTATAAACCGAACACAGATAGGTACTGGGTAATTAAATTTTAAGTAAAGAAGTAACAAGTATAACGTTGCAATTCATTTGTAGATCTGCAACAAAGACAGAAGGCTATAATAAAAGATTATCATTATTATTATTATTATATATTATTAATTTTATAATAGTACGATGTTATATATTTCTGTATAATATAAACCTTGTAACCAGTTTTGTCATTTAAATGATCAAGTTAAATTATTTTATGCGAATACATCAAAATAATTTCCTAGTCGATTTGCATATTGTACGCGTTGTGACCGGAATTGTTTGGCGGTACTTCCTATTTCGTGCAATACACGATATACAACGTATACAAATATGATATGATGACGGCTCAATAATTGCGGTGCGACTGTTGTGAGTTGCGACGATGAACGTAAATACATCATAATTAAGTACCTGTACGGCCTCAATTTTTTTTTTTCATGAAAATAAGACACAAGTCACAAGACGTACCTATCATTCTCGCGTGGTTTTCTTCCAGTGCATGATAACCCTGCGGTTTATTACGTACCTACGAACAATGACGATTTGTTGACGTACACATTTTTTTGTACAACCGCAATCACTTCGCCCTGACGCAGACGGTATTTTGCATAATAATAATTTCTCGATCGTAATCAATAAACAAAAACTGACCTTCCCGCGATGTCTTTAAAATGTAATGTTGATACGAATACGTTTACACACGATAATCTACGATTTCGTTCATTGAACTGTACAAACACGTAAGTAGGTAACTATTTATTTTTTTTTTCATATAATATGTACGTGTCTTATTTGGCTCACCCATATAACGGACAGTAATAGGTATAAAAATTATCACTTTTATTCATTAAAATTCAGAAAAAAAATATAGTCTTTTTAATTGTAAATAACAAATATACTACTACTCATCCATAATTATAACCATATCAATACGACAACATTAAATAAATAAATACATATTAAATACCCCCTAGTTAAATGTGATACAAGTTTCTATATAAAATACAAATATAATTTATTTCATTGATTTGCAAAATGTTTAATTTTCTTATTTCGAATTCGCACAAACATTACATTTCAGATTGCGAAGATGTGTATTTATTTTTCAAATCGATGACGTACAATAATATAATTTGAATACCCTTGGAAATCAACAAACGTTTTTTATTAACGTCATAACTTTGGTTGAGCTCAATAGCAATAAAACCTATTACAAACATCGTTATAATCATAGACGAGTAGCTGTACTGTTATAATCTCATTACACATAAAAAAAAATATTGTAAGACTGGTAGGTACGCGTAATGATGACCTTATAATATTTCAATATAACATACACGTCTTCTACGTGTAATCACCGGTAGAACAAAATATCATAATATATTATCTGATAAAAATAAAAATACGAGAACAGTATAACGCGTATCGATATCAATAATCGATTTTCTTAATACAACAGTATTTCAGTTAAAACTTTCATAATATTTTGCAGTGTCTGTTTGTAGATAATGGACGTGGGTACATAACATTATATTATATAAATTCATGCGCATTATTCGCTCGCACACAAGGAGATACACAATAGACTTTGAATTGATATGGCTTAAATATACATTGGACTCGACAAAGGTCTCCCTCTTCTGCAGTCGGTACAATAAAAGATCGTCAAAACGACGAATAAGAACAAGCCGCGGAGCAGCACTGCTGGACGTCAGCTAATAAAAACCAACACAGCGCACCTAACCAGTTTAACGTAGGTAACCATACGATTTATTGACGAGTCAAAATGATTATTCAAGTGAACGAACTTCTCTGCAGCACAGGAAAATAATGCGATACGGACGATATTATTATGATTTCAGATCGTAACAAAAATAATTTAAACTTGACTCGAAATTCCATAATTACTGTGTCATCGCATATACATCCGAATACCTAGGTATAATATAACGATATTTAAAACCGATATTACAATATTGATATTCTCACTGCACTTATAACACTGCGCACACGGACTTACAATTATTATATAATATTAATTATTGAACGGTTGTTATTATTGAGTGTTTAGGTAAAACAATAATACCTACAATACTGTACATTAACGTCTATATTATAATATACATAAAATATACACATTTATTAATTATTCATTGAAGCCTAAATATTATATAATATTATAGTATACTAATTAATTATACACTACGGAATCGTTTATACGGGATATATATATTATATGTGCACAGAAATAGGATACGATAAACCATAATAAACGTAGGTAGGTATATAATACGCGGCGCACATAATATTATTATTATATACCTACGCAATCAAGTTCAACCGTATAGCCTTGTTATAGTTGTCAGTGTATATAGTCAATAAAAACAAAAATTCGTGAAAACAAATTACAGTACGCACAGCATAAATATAGTAATATTATGTGCACAATAATAATAATAATAATAATAATAAAACATTGTTTAGAAAACCTGACGATTTTTAGCGTCGCCTATTCATGTCGGACCGTTGGCGCGGATAGCCGTTATGAAATATGTATACTGTACCCATATAACGCGGTCGTGGTATTACAGCAACCGTCCAGATTGTAATGTAATAATGATAATCAAACATGACGATAATTTGTGACGGATTTCAGAGGCATATATTACGTATAGGTATAGAACCGTACGGGCAATATTAGTCCCGTGGCCACACCTTAATATACGACGACGGTGGTGCCCGGTATATGGGTATAATATTATTATCATTAACACCTATTTGCAACGAGAAAATTATCCACGTCGGATGTGTAGCTATAGATAGGCACCTGGTACAACAAGTGGTGACGTCGGGATTCCGAGACTGTTATAACTATTAGCAAGCCAAAAAAGTAATAATTACGATCATCGATGACGTACTACAGCGACATGATATTGTTTTGAATATTATTGTTAGATAGGTACCTACTATAACATATAGCATGGCGTGTGTTTTCCCGATAATTCTACGCAAATGTCTGCTATGCCATCAACACCCTTCTAAGGTCAACCAGTTTGATACGCCGGCATTAATACTATTCCAAAATAATGTTTCTATATAAAAAAAAAACCCCATAAGGAAGTAGGCGAATTATTCGAGAGATGAAAACCGTACATGAATCATCGGACCGGCTCAACTGATTTATAACTAAACAAATCCAATAAATTACGTCCATTCAGTAGTCGACCGGCGAAACTGATACACTTTTAAGAAAAAGTGCGCGACAGTGTTATTATTTTTTTTTTTACTTTACACTACCTTTTATTTTCAATTCTTTAGACTTTATATTGGTTTCAAATTAAAATAAAATAAAAGTGAATATAATAAAATAAAAGTGATTATAATAAAATAATATAAAAGTGTTGAACACCATCATTTTCGTTTTGGATAACTATTGGATTTTATTTGGATGCCTATACCTATGTATAATTTCTATACACGTAAGTCACAATAATAATTAATTTATTCGCGTTTGGAGATAGGATTAGATTGAACTATTTATTTTTTTCAAAAATTATTATTATTTTTGTAATAATAATTGTATTAATTTATTATATTTATCTGTCATTTATTTATTGTTTATTTTCCTAAAAATAATTACTATTACGGTTTTTTTTTTAAATTAATTTCTTTTGATTAGTATTACATTTCATAAACGTAACCCTACATACTAATAAACTATACGTATTTAAATGTGCATAATATTATCATATTATGAAAAATATTTTCACAACTATAGAATGTTATACAAAACGTACGGCTCAAGTTTTAAAATATTTAATAGATTACAGAATGTATGAATGCAAGTAAAACAATAAATCGATCTCGACTATTTGAAATATAATTTAAGAGAACTTTTTAATTTTCGATTATTCATAATATAATATATTTCTAACCAAAGTTACCATATTGTGTCAAGTAATGCATGTAGGCACCTATACATTATCAACCCATTATCGTATACAGTAATAAATTTAATAGTTCTTTCGAGTAGGTATATTTGCCGCTAGTATATAATGTATTGTATTTAATACATATAATACTGTTAACACATGAGTATATACATGACAATAAATAAGTAGTTATGACAAGTGAACATATTTTATAATAATCAACTCGTCTGCTGGCCCCATGATGATCTTGAAACACTAATAGGAAGTAAATGGCGACATACGTTCTTAGAGTCATTGAAAATATAAATGTAATCGTTTAACGAACATAATAAAATTGTTAAACTATAAACTAAAACCGGATATTTCCTTAACAAAACAGGAAGTGCTAATGAATAATATAATATATCAAGGTTAGCAGTTGGACCTTAAGGGATGTCTTGGAGTTTTGGTGACGTATAATTTCGGGGAAAGACGGGCGGCGAAATTAAAAACACGCCACAGGGGAAACTTTGCAGTGGTAGCCACTATACCTACTCATATTTAGTAAGGAATATAGTCTGACCATGACCCGAATTCGCAATAATTCCAACGAAACGGGTTAGGCATCATAATACAGCCAAAACATATTATTCACGTGAAATTCTATAATATTTTAAAGACCGTCTATACGCGTGTTTGTATTGTATCGTGGGCGCCTATTAACTCGAAAACGTTTGCCAATGCGAGTAGACGGAATGCAAAAATTATTTGCGATAATGGTGGTAACTGTGGTATTACAGGTAGCGAAAGAACTTAATAGGATTTGTTTTCTCGTGAAATTAATATCCAATTGACAATATTATTATCATTCGTCAGCTTCGTTGCGTGTTTTTGTGAATTTTATCTGGACCAGTGACTTTTTTTTTTTTATAAACATTGAGCACTACATGGTCGAGGTCAAAAACTAGAATTAATATAATATAATATCAGCTTGAAATAACCATAAAATGAATATATTTATAAATTCCTATATAAAGCATTTACAAGTATATTATACCACTATGGTCCATGACATTCAATTTTTACGTGGAAGCTTTGGTATTCAATACATTAATTGTTCTTTGCAATTTATATTTCTCTTATAACTACTAAAACTTCTCATTAAGTACAAAATAAGCCAATACGTCGACTTCAAACAATGCATTGTCAATGAAAAGGTGTTGTTTCGATAAGACATAAGCACTGATGACTTATCTTATATGCAGTCTTAGTTCAATCTGTTTAGATATTAAGTTTATTTAATATCACATAATATACACTATACAATATACATACACCTACACTATTATGTGATTAAATTAACCAATCCATTATTAAAAATGTACAGGCAAATGTCAATTGGCATGAGAAATATTCAGACGAAATCATATGGTTAGGCTGGGGGGATGTATCAAAATAGAAATAATTTTTAATATTTTATTATAAAATATTATTTGTTAGAAGTAGGCCTGTATAGTTTTTGAAACATAATAAAATAAAATCGAAACCTTCAGGAATCGATTAAAATAGGAGTACCTACCTACTAAAGGAAATGCTGACACTATTATAACTATCCATAAATATAGCATTAAATATATAGGTATACCACCTAATTTCACTAATATTTTAAGCATATTTTTTAAGTTAATAAAAAACACTGTACCTATAGACTTATAGATATTTAGGCACATCCCTTCAAATCATTTTTCCCAGACTGATTTTGATTATATAACTCATACAAAACGTATTTAGGTCACAGTGAAAATAAATGAATACAATATAATAATAAAATACCCTACCTGTAGGTATCCTGTGAATCCAATTAGTGAATTATTTAAAATCGTATTATAACGATTAAACTAGAAATTATATAATACGCCAACCATATTTTTAATGGTTGATTACATGGCGATTGTTATTGCTCACATTTAAAAGTTAACACCAACACGGTAAATTAAAAATAATTATCAGAATTAATAATAAACACTGATATAAGGTAAGCATTGAGGAGAAATGCTATTGGTGTTTAAGTTTTTCAAACTCATAACATTTCATAAAAACAAATATCGTACATGACATTTTAATGCATGTTTCTTAAACACCAGCCGTAACTCTGTATCATCATAACTGTTAAGTAGTCTTTCTTATTATTAGGTTAATTCTAAAATAACTTGACTTGATGTATTTTGTAATTAACGATACACCATCAATATCTTATAACATATTATATCCCTTTCATATATGACTTGTCATCAAAGAAATACGACGAGTGTTGACAGAACTACAGAAGTATAAGCCAGCTCAATGTTCAAATTGGCTAAGCTTATATTCACATTTCACATTTTGTTTGAAAACTAATAACAAATTAATGAACCAAAAAATCCGACTTTGGTTTTTTTTAAGTATTAAAGTATCAATTTCCATTGGTAATAATTAACTCTACGTGGCACGTGCATTTAATTATTTAATAAACATACCTATTGTTCACAATTATTTAACTACCTACCTATACTTTATTTCTCAATTCATAATTTAGATAATATTATAATAAATCATTTTAATCATCGAAAATAAAAACCTCTTCAAATAAAGAATAAACGTTTTTTCAATCTGAACTAGGAAGGTATTTGAATTTGTATAAAATGAAATGTTCATTACCTAGTTTAATGTTAATGATCGTTGGTAGTGATCATGAATCGCATCAAATAAAACGGTCATCAGAATTCTTACTGGTGCAAATGGCAAATTAAAAGGTCACGATGAACAAATTATATTGTCTCATTTTCTTTAATTATTTTCTGATGAACAGTATTTAAAATGCATTAACCATACAGTATATCGTGTATAATTCATACGGTCAAAATGGATTTAAAATCGTTCTCAGAATTGGAACGTAGTTGGAACACTTGGAACATTATAATATTCTATTAGTCACGTTAAACTTGATAGGTATATCGTTGTGCCAGTACAAACATCTAAAGTAGGTGCAAAGTACTGTAGGCAGTCGCGATGCGTATATTATGATAATATAGTCATTTGGCTTCGAAAAACTGGATAAATCGACGAGAATATTAGTCGTTTTTTGTAGACGTATAAGAAATACGTTTGGAACCCGTGCGTGGTGCTGCGTCTGTTACTTACATCATAAAAAAAAAAAGCATTCTATATACTTCCGTATAGGCGAATACGACACGTTGTGTTATACAAACAGAATATTATTCACATCGGTGTTTTTTTTTTTTCCGTGAGAGTCAATTATTTTCATAACGCTACAATATAACGTGAGCGTATAAGAGTGTAGGTACCTATAAATCGCATTGCACTGTACACGCATAGTCGTGTGCAGAGAAATGATCCGTTTATTACGTCCACACAAGCCAGCGATCGGTACCGGTGTGTGCGTTTAAAAAAAAATCATAATATTATATGTGTCGAAATGTATTCCAATATAAGCGGGTAAACAATATTTTACATCAGGAAGGATATATTATATATTGTATCTGTGTACAGCGCTGTGACCATCTCGAAACACACACAAAAACACGCGCAACTTGGTTTTTTCGACGTGCACTTTTGCTACAACTACATACTGTAGTACACGAGTTCGAAATAACAACACAATAATACAACACTGCCTACAACAAACTGACCAGTAAAACAATCATTCACGTGGGGCGCTTGACAGTCGTTAATGTCGTCAGCGAAATTATTCCGAAATTGATGACCCAAATACAATATTTTTTACTCTCGATCCATTATCTACGCGTTTTCACTAATCACCTCCACGTTTCGTGTGGTGGCAAATATTATAAACACAAACAGTACTATAATAATGACGTATAATAATTGTTATCTATTTTTCTCGATTGCAGTACCGGACACACTTGAGGTGGCTGCCCGAGTGCACGGCGAATGGGATGCGAGATTATCGTACGAACACATCACTCGTTTTGAACTTAATCAACGATTCCCGCCGTTGTTGACAAGCAACGAAAATGGGCTTAACCCCGATCAAGTTACCGTACCAGTCGGCCAAAAATCGATTGTTTGGCGTACAACCCCGGATGTCATCCAGCTTTCAGCAAATACCGACTTTCAACATAAACGACCCGTACAGTCATGATCGGCAGCCGAATCGACGGACCACCAGACGGAATGGGTTACCTATCAACATGCTCGTCTCCCAGCAAAAGAGGATCAGCAACAGTGAGTTCCGATTTTCGTTTTTCTCGGCCATAAGTAAAAATAACATTTAATCATTTGAGATAACACAAACTAATCGAGTAAAGAGAAATAAATAAATAAAATAATGCATTAGTATACAAATACCTAGTACACATAAACATTATTATCGCAGCAGTCTTGTATTTAAAACAGTGTAACTAAATGTGTAATATACTAGTTAATTCTTCTGTTTAATTCCAACAATTATTAAAATATACATTGCCATATATATATATATATATATATCACTACGTTATTCTGCTATATGGCTTTGTTTTTAACCATTATTTTGACATACCTGTTGGTTACTGTGATAAACATAATATTAACCTTTGAATGGTGACACTACCTATATTATAATATTATTTAAAATATGTCATTTCCTTATTTAAATTAAAAATACCACTTTACTTAAAACATCATAAATATTTCACCAATATAATTTACATTTACATTTTTAAATGTAAGTGATATATTAAAAATTTTGTTCAATTAAATTAACTCAATTGTACATATTACTATGTATATAATTTATGTTATTTAAAAATATATTATACATTGAAATAAGTTTTTTCTATATATGAAATTTTTGACTAAGTAATTTTTAAATAGATATTGCATAAACATTTAAAAAAAAAATTGTAAACAAATGTGCAATGCGCTAAGCAAATATAATACTCCCAGTAAAGATTATAATATCATACCTTCAAATAAGTTTTTTTTTCTAATTGCATAATTTTATTCAAACAAACAATTTTTAATATTGTTTTTTATCACTATTATAATTTATAACTATAAAACCTATACCAAATAAAAATATATAAAAAACGAACCAAGTCGTTAAATCAGGAAGAAAATGCAAGAAAACATTAACTTTTTAATTAAGGATTATTACCCAAGGCGAAAAAAATGACCACAAAATCAATATAGACATTCAATAGGTAACCGAGAGAGAGCTAGGTATTACCTCAATATCAACCGGCACCACGAATCACTCTTGAATAATTCTAGTGCACTAGACCGTAGAGTGTTCTTACGGTCCATAATATATTTCAAAATACACCTGGTTTTACGTCATAAAATATAATATAGTTTATTAGTAGATATTATTATTCTTATAAATATCGAAACTCATTCCATTACTGTGCGAGTTTGCGGTGATGAGTTTTTTTTTCTTAATTTATTTAACGTTGACCGGCAGTGTCTAATCGTGCACAGTTCAGTAACATTTTTAACTAGATTTTTGAAAGAGTTCGACAAACTTCTAGAAGAATTACTTGTTTACGGTGAGATAATACGTTTAGTAGGTCACCGGGAAATAAAAATCGAGAGTACCTACCTCGAGCGTTCGTCAACTGAACGAGCTGATCAGCTGGACCCGGTTTGTCGACTCTGCCCTATTACATAGCCATCTGTGTGCAGTGTGCTACATGCCCACATGGTATAATAATAATAATATTATTGCAGACTGCTGCAGTAGTGTACCTATAATCATGACTGTTAGCTGGAGGAAGTTTTTAGCACTCCATTGTGATATTGCGCAACGACTGTTGACCGGGAAACGTATAGGATAACCGCTGGTCAATCGAATTTAAAACGAGTATTCAGAGGTAGGAGAAAGTAATAATAAAATTGAGTATAATTATTACGCTTGCATTATGATTATACAAATTCGAGATTGACACACTTTGATAGAATTAAATATTCATCGGTTTTAGAATGATATCGATCGACATTTTTGTTCTCGGCATTTACATCATAACACGGCGGCAATAATATAATAATATCTGATCAAATAAAACAGAGAAATATAATATACGAGTTTTTTTTATATTTCTGCGAGCGTATATAATACTTGTGTAACTCGGAGTTCAGCCCATTATGTTTGGTACGCTGCATATGATTGTTTATAGTATACTTAATGCATAATATTACGTTATCTCGAGGAATTGAGAATACCTTGTGACATCGGACATTGGTGCTGTGTTATTAAACACACTTATCAGACCGAAACACAAACCTACGCAATGAGCGTCCAACTAGTGAGTTTTAAGATTTCAAGTATCATAATAATATGAATAATAAAGTACCTACCTATTTAAGTTACCAACTGCAGTTCCTTGTATTATTTTTAATGAGTGTGCTGGAACCTAAAGTAAATACCTGCAGACTACCCATATGTATTATTTCTTTAACTTGAAGAAATATTGACACATTCGAACGTCGTGTCTAAAAATACGTAACTATCCAAAATATGACGTAGGTATTATAAATAAAAAAAAACTGTTGTAAATATGAATAATTTACATTTTAATCATTACCTATATAACTATAAATAGCCTATTTTAGATCCAATTATAACTCCTAATCACTAAAGGTATCATTTAAAAAATATATGTAATTAAGGGGATTCCATATCGTCATTTTCTGTTTTTGTCCAACACACGCGGGACATAGGATTCTAGACGGATTCTTTGCCAAACGTACCAATTGATATAATGAAGCGATAAGAATTTTGAAAACAGATTTGAATTTGTCATCGAGTCTTCTTGCAATCGACTTTCCCACAGTTTAGATTTTTTGATTTTAGCTTCTCAAAAAATTAAAATACAAAAAATGTTTAAATACTCTTTTTTAATATGACGTTTTCTGGAATTTGGGGGATAATATCGAAAATGTGGGGAAATCGATTTCAAGTAGACTCGATGACGAATTCAAATCTGTTTTCAAAATTCCTTTCGCTTCATTAGATCAATTGGTATGTTTGGCAAAAAACACGTCTAAAGTACTATGTTGCGCGTGTGTTAGACAAAATAAGAAAATCACCGGGTGGAATCACATTAATAAAAATATGAATGCTGGGCCATTGTGTTTTCTCCTTTTTCGAATGAAAAATATATAGTTAGGTACATACATTTAGTAACGGGAAATCGCAGTAATGATTATATAATAGCCAACACTATATAATAGCCATGCGCCCATAATAAATAACAATAATAATATAAAAAACGTTGTTGCATTGCTCAAAGAAGTCATAGCAGCGGAGATACTTTTAAGATTTTTGTAGACATTTAGATTAGGTACCTACTAAATATTTAACAACAATAATTTCAAAATGTCGAAATATGTTAACTTTATCTTGTCACTTATTGTATAATTATATAAATTTATAATTATTTATACACCTTGTGTGTGGTACAGGCGTTCATTAATCATGACCGCGAAATTTTATAATCTTCACCGAACCATGGAAGTTATACAATGAATGTATGTCGAAATATGTATGTGGTTTTAAGTTGACTATATCACACGATACAATGATAGTCAGTGAAAAATAATAAAATATTTATAATAACATTATATTTTTTAAACAATTAATAATTATTGTTTGATTGAATTCAATTGTAATTTCTAATTATGCATTTTTTTTTTTAATGTTTTCGTTAAACATTAGATATTAAGGTCACAATAGGGTCGATGTTTTTTTTTTAGGCATTCTTAATGTAGTTATTAATTTATAATAAATAATAATGTAAACATATCAAATTAATAACATATAATTATAATAAAATTATATATTAATAATCTATAATATTCTATAATAATCTATAATATCTGTTAATATTGATATTTTAATATATTATGAATTAAGTAATACTTTTATTTGATTGTTATAAAGAACTTGGTTTAAAATTAATTGATTTAGTATACAATTAAAAGCAACAATTTATAATTTCACTTTGTATTTTTACCTACTGATATTGGTACACCGTTCATATTATGTTACTTTTTTTTCGTAATGACTAATTATAACGTTTGTTGACAAGTGCTGGGGAACTAAAAAGTGAGCTTTAACGAAATTTTATTTAAGAAAAATTAAACTATTTACTAGGTACATTTATAAAGACGTCAAAAATATTTTTCGTGAATAAAATGTTTGAGTGGTATCTATATAATTAGTCAAAATTTAGTTATTCTCCACTATATAACTAAAAAATATCGAAAACCTGATAACAAAAATCGATTTCGTTTACGACCGTTTGGATATAATACAACGCAATAACGCGACGAAGGTAATAATACATTAACATTTGATATAGGTAGGAAATAAGTTATATAAACAATAAACATGTGGTATGTTGGTATTATGGTACCAATAACTCCTAAAGGCTAAGGTTAATATAATTTATATTTAATTATTTGAATACAAAACCTGTTATTGTTAATAAAGTAAGACGAAAATTGTATTGGCTAACTTTTTATCATTTTGTAGGATCGACGTGTATAAAAAATAATCTACCTAGCCTAAAAAAAAATTAATACCTATTTAATAATCTACATAACTTTCCAAAATCCAAAATTAAAACCACTCGTTTCAGAATAGTTGGTCTCGTAGTTAAATTAGAATTACATTAACATTTGAATTGATGATATGTTTATACAATTTAAAATAAATTTAGAAATGTAATTTAAATTTGTTTCAGGTCGACTAGCGGTCATCATATTTGGCGTGGTAGCTTTACTAGCTGGACTAATACTGTCTTCAGTTCCATGGGTTCATTATATAATTTTAAAGGTAATTTTCACAATAGCAATCATATAAGAATATTAGATAAAACACTACAGGTGCTTCTAACACAATAAAAATAATTAATAATTAAACAATTGAAATCGCAGAGAATGTTCAAATTCAAATATTTGTTCATTACGAAGATCACATAACAATAAATTCTAATTACCAATATAAATGTGTAAAGAAAAAATACACACTGAACTTTCTATTCAAAAATGATACTTTAAATACATATCACCGCACGTTGATAATAATATAATCTGATATTTGCATAATGCTTAGTGTTTATTCATAGTGCATAGGATTACGAGGATATGACAATTGAAAAGTGTCATATTAAATATCACAGCTATCGATGAGAGTTATTAATTTGATGCTAATTATAGCATACACATTATACCTATGTATATTGTATAATTTTCTTGATACAGCACATTAAGAATACATCTAATGTCCAAAACCATTGTCCGTGACACAATATACGTAATAAATCACATAGGTGTATATAATAATTTTCAAAATTCATTGTACCTAAAGTACGGTTAAAAAAACGTCGAACGTTTATTCATTTTTAATTAGATATCGAATACTATTTGATTTAAAAAGATCAGTTATTTATTATTTTGGTTTCGGTTAGGTGTTTATGAATCTTTGAAAAAAAGTTAGCAAAATCAATGATTTTATTGGACTCTACCTTCATTTACTTCAATTAACACCTTTATTATTGTGTTATAGTATTATACAATAAAAAATTATAAATAAGTTGATAAATTATAGTTAAAATATATAAATATTCTACTGATAGACTATTATACCTAGGTATGTATATTTTTAATTTTAAAACATTTATAAAAAAAAGTAATACTTGTACTAAATTTTAAATATTGAAAGAAATATACGAATCTATTTAAAACATAAAATGTATTTTTCTTGTCAATCAGTTTATTTTCACGATTCATCACAATATTAAAATGTTGAATATTTAATTCCTCTTGTTCAATTATGCTAATTTATAATAATTATATTATAGAACTTGAAAATATGGAATGGCACTTTAAGTTATCACTACTGGCAAAAACCCGGCGTATTAAGACTGACAAAAGTATTCATATTCAATGTCACCAATCCCGATGGCTTCTTATATAACGGTGAGAAGCCAAAACTTCAAGAAATTGGTCCATTTGTTTATAGGTAAGTTTTTATCTTAACAACGTATTTTATTCATTAAGATAAACTAAAAATTTTGTTTGTTTGAGCCATTTTAAATATGAAAATTATTATTTTTAATATTGATTAAAATATTCAGCTAATTAAATTAAAACTATGTCATAAATTAAATGCTACAGAAATTATATAGATAAAAATTACCAATTTTAAATTGATAAGTGAATAACATAACTATAATAAATTATTAATCAAGTACCTAATTAAGGTAAAAAATGATTTAAATTTTTTAGTTGTGTAAAATATAGTAAGAATAACCACTTACTTTATACTACACGAAATTAGTTGGTTTGCACATTCGTGTTGTGTTCTTTACAATATTTATTATTTTAAAATCACGACTTTACGAGTTACCTATTAATTCATTAAGTGATGGTATTGAGTTAAATACTTTGTAGGTAAATAGTAGTTATGCTATGATATATACTATGATTTCCCATGGGCTATGTTAATTTAACTAAACTGTTTTAGTATCTCTGTCTACTTGTAGAAAATATTATAGGTAGGTATCCTTATAGATACTATATCTTGTAATAAATCCAACAGTTTTTAGAACAATTTTTTTCCGTTTAATAAAACGAAATATATTTATAATAACTTTCACATTAAGAATAAATTAATAACCATATCAACGCACAATAATTATAAACCTACAAGTAATTCAAACCCCATACCCCAGGCCATATTTCTTCAAATATTTCAAACTTAAAATAATCATATTCAAGTATGGTAAATAGGTACCTTCTGTCAAGATAAGCTATGTTCAGTGCAATACAACGTGATTTACTATATTATTTTGATCGAACGTTAGACCCACGACGTCTAAACTTTATTTCGTATTCGTTGATTTTTGAATTAAATTATTTTGATTATCACAATGAAAGCAATTATCAAATGATTATATCAATAAGTAATAACTGTACAACAAATTTTAAAAACATGGACTTATCTATCGTATTATCTAGGTAAAAGTGTTATTTATTTATTTTTACATACCTATCTATACATTTTAGATTAATTTAAATACAGATAGGTACAATTATTATTTTTGTTATTTGAGTTCAACAGTATACACTGATTTTTACAGTTAAATACTTCTGATAATTTAATACATCTAATAAAATGTGTTTTAATGCACATTGGTTAGTCAAGAGTTATAACTATGTAATATTTTGATATATAACATAAACTTATACATATTTTAACGTTTTGTAAGTACATCTTACATGAATTTTAACTATAGGTAATATTAATGTTAATATTTATCAATAACTCTAAATTATTTTGAAACTAAAGTCATATATATATATATACGATATATTGGATACACCCATACTCAAGAATATATACCTAATCAACATTATAAGTTTTAACGAATCTTTTAATATCCAATAGTTAGTACTTAGTATAGATAGGTAGTTAAAATCAACATCGGTTTTTAAAAATTTTATGTCAGCAAATATTTAGTTTACGTTTTTATAGTTACACTTCAAAATTGTTAAGTACCTAACAATAATACAAAGTACGTACGTTCATTTTACCTACTATAGAAACCTTGCTAGAAATTATCAATGGAGAAAATTAAAAAAATAAATATCCACATAGTGGTTTTTTCGAAACTTCTAAGACCTAATTACACAATAAATTAAACACTATAATTGTTATTACCTAC
>WHPZ01585681.1:0-11356 GCA_016617965.1 Macrosiphum rosae
CCTCCACAAAAAAAGGATGATTTCCATTTTCCTCCACATTATTTTAGACTGAAATTTTGTCTATTTTCCTCCAATATTTTAGCCAGTGTTGTAGAATTATACGTTCTATATTATAAAGACATAGTAAGGCTAGGATCCAGGTACGTCACTATTTAAATAACGATAAACGCAAGACTTGTATAACGTTTTAATTGTAAATAAAATAAAACAGAATTTTTTTCAAATGCAAGCCCTGCTAGGATCATATTTTTGGTTGATACATTCTGGTATCGGCTTTATCTATATCAGCTGCCGATTAAGCCTAATAAAGAATATTTTTTATTTTTTTGATATAATATCTATATTATGTAAAAACGGAGCATGAAAAATACCTCATCAAACGAGAACGACTGGTCCAATTTGGCTCAAATTTTATTTTTATATTCGATAACTATATTATTCAACTTGTATCTTCAAAGCATTATTTTCAAGCGTTTTCGTTATAGTTATGATATATTTAACTATGTAAATGTATTGTATAAGTTAATCCCTAGAGAAAAAGTGCACTGAACTGTATATATAGCACACCAGCTCTTTGTTATTAATTTAATATTACAACAATATAATATGAAAACAAAATCTGCGAAAGTTCATTTTTTTTTTTTAGTATCCACGATGGATAATTGGGATATTGTGTTTATTTTATATCACGACAACTAAATATAATGAAATAAATTAAATATTAAAAACAATTCAACATTTTTAACAAGATGGAAATTAAAAAAAAAAAACAATCATTTTCCTAGTATTTTCTTTAATACCTAGATATGTAATTTCTAATTTTATATAAATTATTATATTTTATTTTTATCATCTATAAGTTGATAACTGATGGGGTCGCTATTTATTTTTAATACGGAGTTTCCAGGTTTCCAGGCGAGCGTTTGGTCAAGTTGAAATTCGAGATATTGTTAAGGTTACCACACACTGGAGAATACTGGGATTAGGTTAGCAAAACTGTTGGGCAAAGATCTTTACGCAAGGTAAACGACGTGTGAAGATTTTTCATTGTTTACTTTTATTCATTTTGGGGTCATTAAGTAATTTTAAATAGTCTGTGGATAGCGACTAGGTTAAGAATTAATTCTAAGTATTTTAATAAAAAAATATATAATGTTATGTCGGTATACCGTATACCTATATAATGCATATTGTAATTAACAGAAAAATAATAAATTTCATTATTATTGAATTGAAGTTATTGTTAAGAAAATATAAAGACATTGCTTGATAAATAAAGTAAAGTAGGAAATGAGAGTGGATATTAGGGCTTCAAAATCATCAAAGAAAGAGAAGGGATCGGGGGGAATTGACTGGAAAATAGGAAATGAGTTTTGATTTTGAATTCCCATCATGACTGTTCGTAAGTTATATTTTAAGAAGTAAGAACCGGAGTTAAATATTTATCTTAAAATATAATTACATTAACAAAACTCTTGCATAAATAAGTAAAAATGTGTTTGTAAATAAAGTCCTGATTGTATATCACATAAGAACGTGTTTGAATAATTATGTTATCTATATGCCTATATACATATATATAAATGAATTTCTGTTAGTTTGTCTCGCTAAAACTCGAGAACGATTTGGCTCAATTTTTTTTTAAGATGTTCGTAATGTCCTGGAGAAGATTGGAAAGAAAGAAAATTTTAAGAAAATCCACCTGAAAAGTAGAAAATTTGAATGTCAAAAAATATAATAGTGGCGCCATCTGTCCAGAAAAAAATTAATTAAATAATAAAAATATTAGTTTCAGATTAAAATAATAATAGTGTATTGGTTGTTTTATTGGTTAATCGGGCATGTTTGTTGATTTGTATTATTGTATTGTTTTAATTTTATTTTTTACTCGAGAACGGCTATTTTGATTTGGTTCAATTTTTTTTTAAGCTGTTCGTAATTGCCAGGAGAAGATTTATATGAATGAAAATTTTAGGGAAATCAACCGGAAAAGTAGGAAATCTGGATGAAAAGAATACAACAGTGGTGCAACAGTGTATTAAAATTTATATTGGTTGCTATTGGTTAATAGGGAATGTTTGTTGATTTGTATAATTGTTTTTTGTCAATATATATATATATAAATAAATGAATGTTTGTGTGTAGATTAGACCTCTGGGAAAAAGACAGGCTAATTTAAAAATGGTTAAATTTGATTTTTTTTTATTCATCTGATATTAGTACGGTTAGGATTTTGTATTAACTGATTATATTAATCCACCATAGGTGGAGTACAACAAATTTGTTATAACATTGATATTTTAGAGTTAAATCATACACTTACGTACAAACATTGAGGGGTCCGCGATCTACCACAGGCAGATTGCTTACCTGATAATATACTGCTGCGAATCAGAATTGTTATTATTATTCCGGGCAACGGAAAAGTTCAGATAAATTTTGAACACCATACACTGAATATTAAATAACGAATCGAACAAAGTTTGAGTCATATAAATTTGGTACATTTAACGGGTAACGAAGTACACGGGATCAGCTAGTATTATGATAATATTATATAAATAGAAAATAATGCATGATATTGCTATAAAAATATAAACAAAAGTATAGAATCCATTTTATTTTCTGAATAAATGTATATTTATGTGTTTAATGTTAAACAATGAAAATTTATTTGTTATTTCAAATGCTTTTAGGTTTTCAATTGACTGCTTTAAAATTAACATTTATATTGGCAGAATGACGTATTTTTTTTTTATCGTTTTCACGAAATTGACATTTTTGGCCACTTCAAAAACGAAAAACCTATTTCAAAGGTAATTCCTGATTTTCAAAAAGTTAAAAGTATACTTGCTCTATAAACGTGGGTGGACGGTTGTTCGATTTTATCTCGGCCGTAGTAGTTGGGGGATCAATGGACAAACGAAATGTTTAAGCCTCACTAACATCATAGTATATAATCAAGAATTTTTAAAATTGACCAGATGTGGAATCGGTTGGATTAATTTAATCTCAATGAATAGCAGAGGGTGTAGAGTTCAACTTACGTGACATTAGACAATTTTGACCGCTGACCGTGAGTTTGTGAGAAGAGTTTTGGACTTAATAGTAATATAATTGTTGTTTAAATAAAAGTTGAATCCGTTGTCACCATAAGCACAAAAAATGTATATTATGATTAAGTTGAAAAATAACGATATTTATACTATAGTCAATGAATACGTATAATTGTATACTTATACCATATTATGTAATTTAAAATCAAAAAAAAATTTGATGAAAAATGTCCTTAGGTATCAATATAAATTTATTTATTTTCATCACATACTTTATATTAGTATCTACTATTAAAGCTATTAAGGTCTATCATTTTTATCTACATTAGTTTAATAAATTGTTATAAACCTTAAAAAATTGATTGGTTTAAAAAATAATTAAAACCACTTAGGTATACGATTGTTTTGAAAATTTTGAAAATTATAATACTTCGTATAATCCAAAAATATGAGATGAAAAAACTTAAACAATATTTTACGGTTCCTTTTATAGACGTTATATTTTTTAAGTTGGTAAGTACTTACTCTTTAAAGTTTTATCATTGTTCTTTGTAATAATTAGCAGAACAATCAACAAGCGTTGTTTACATTTCATCGGGTTAAAATGTTTTTTTGAGAAATGGTAATTTCTGTGTGTTTAGCTTTAAGTGGAAGAGCTAGTCACCAGGAACCTACAGGCAATGAGGATACCTATAATATATGAATAAGTAATCAAATAAATATTTTAGCAACGATATGTTTTTTTTCATTATGGTTATTTTTATTTCTGATAAAATTGCACTGTTTTATTTGAACAATATTATTTTTATAATCACCTCTATGAAGTTGGCAGGTAAGTCTTTGATTTGGATTTATAGAATTATCGTCCCAACCATATTGTTATACTTATACCTAATTAAAAATTACAATATATTATTTACTTAAAATTCAAATAAAACCAAATAAGAATGTGATTTTCAAAATAGTGTAAAGTGGAAGTTTTATTAAAAGTGTGTTTCTTAACTTTAATTACTGATAAATCTTATAATATTTCCGTTTTAACCAACTAAATACTATTGGTAAAAAGGATTATATTTATATAGTTGTATTTATTTTAGGAGTTAAAATAGGAGTCTGCGGTCTGCCTCTTGTAATATTCCAGTATTTCATTTGGTATATTTACAAAAAAACTTTCTTAGTGCTACTTGAGTTAGAACTTTTAGTATTCTATAGTTTCGAGTAGTGTATGTGTACTGACAATAAAGTTTTCTATCCAAAAAAAGTGAATGTGAAAGTGAACTAAAATGCAACGTCAAAATTTAGTTGCTATACTCTGATAACGGAATAAATCATATAACAAATATTAAATTGAATCATTTCTTATAATAAAATATACCTATGTAATTGTAATATGTTATCTTATGCGCAGAGAAGAACTTGTAATGTGCTAAATCTGTGGAGAATCTCTCACAGTCAAGCACTTCCTTGTTTACTGTCGAAACCGTATAGATAGATACCAGAAAAAGCCTAGAAATGCCTGATAACCTCTTCGAAGTCCTTAGCCCAATCCAAGACAACACCAACAAAATCATCACATTTCTATAAATTATTGATATGTACAACTTAATGAAAAAGGTTTAAAAAAAATTCATAAGGAATCTATTGTATTATTTATATGTAACTAATTTTTTTTTTTTTTTGTTGCAAGCTAATAACCTAAAGTAGCTGATGCTGTACCCTGAATAATAAAAAAAAAGTCATCGCTACATCTATTATATTTCACACTATAGATACTATAATCACTATCAGTTACAAATTACAATATTATTTGTACACATTATTACATTGTATAATATTCGTAAATCAACATAAAAACGCATATATCTGTACACAATTTGAAACTTATTTATAACTAATTTCGTATTTGAATCCTGATCGGTTTAAAATTATTCGGCATCGGTAAATTTATAGACAATAGTCCGATAATTTATTTCGTGTGCCTTATTGTGATAAGTGATAACTTATAGTTAGGTATCTCAAGTTGACAAGAGAGAATTTATGGGGGATAAAAATAAATAAAAAATAAATCCTTAGATTATAGAGAGATCTTTTCACGTAAATTACATGGTTTTGATATTATATGATATACAATAACACAGCTGATGTGTAAAATATATTAAATATTATGATATCTCATAACTTATATCTATATTTTAATTTTTTTTTAAATACGGTGGTTAAAGGTTACTTGAAATGTTAAAGAACAAATACAATTTATAATGACTTTTTAAGACAAACAACCGTGTATTTTTAAAATATAAATTCAATGATACTAAAAAAGTTTAAATATAAGTTCTGATTTCGCGTTTTGAATACTATTATTTATTCTTATTATAGAATATGTACTCACGGTATAGCAAAATTAAACAAAATCGTGCATAATTTCCAATACATCATTATAACTTAGCCAATAGAGTAATTGTTACATACATTTTTTAAAAACAGTGAACACGAATTTTCCAAATTATGACAATGCATAAATAGTTATGAGTAGTTTTCAATTATTTTATTTAATTAGGAAATTTAATCAATTAATTAATAGTGTTATTGATTATTTTGAAATATAAAAATTTTCAAAAACTTACTCATTAAATAATATTTAAATTTTATGATATGAGTTTAAGAAAAATATTTTGTTAATAAGACAAATAATAATTTGTTGTGAGGTATAAAATATATTTTAATAACATTATTTGTTTTAAAATCTGTGAAGCTGTTGCGAGGATGCTACCAGTTTCTTAATGATGTGTTTTAGAATACAGATTTTGTTTATAAACATACAAAACTTTATTTTAAGGTTTGCTAAATTATTTTCTATACTTACGTCAATAAACTTTTAAAAATCTTATCATATTAAACTTTTAGTTTCTCTGTAAATATTAATTATAGTTTCAATACGCATTAATTATTAAACTAACAAAATAAGTGATAGTTATCATTAAAATAAATTATTATGCCAGTAAATGTTAAAAAAGTCGCTATTTCTTTAAGTTTTAAATATTCTATACGGGGAAAGTAAAATATTTGAGTATTGATATACACACATTAAAAACTAAATATTGGAAAAATCTAAAAATACGGTTTTAAAAATAATTAATTTTACTTGTTCCTCGAATGAAATCATGACGGTTTCACTTTGAATGTATTAATATTTTTTTATACATGCAAAATGTTAACAGTGGAACAATCGCGAGGAGTATAAAATATGATGGAAGTATTCATCGAGTGCATGGGGGTTGTGTGTCAGAATACTCGGCATCACTTCAAATCAATCAACTAAACAGAAACCATCGGCAGCTTATTATGAATATTTCAAACATAGTCTACGTGGAAAAAGATAAGCCAACTCTTTTGACGTCAATTCAGGTTATGAAGCGGTGATGGATGATTGAACGAAAAATGAAACTGCCGTACATTCCGATTTTTCATTTTAGATCAAACTTCGATACAATTGGAAAACTAGAAAATACATAATTTCCGGTGTAAACCGAAAAGAGTTCATCTAACATTATCACTCAATCGCCCAAGTCATAAGGCTGTATGGTAACTTTCTTATATTAAGCGGGAGAAAATGTTTATACCCATCATTGAACGGTATCTCGTAAGTCATTATTTTTCAAAACGAATTAGGTTTACGTCTGAACACCTATAAATGATAAATTATTAGTTGATAGTTGTTGTTATTTATTCGTTTTAGATTTTATGATCACGATTCGCGAATTATAATCAACATGTATTAATTTATTGTTCGTGGTACTAATTTAGAACATAAATCATTAACAGTGTTTATGTAATTATGTAGACGATCATTTTAAAATTAAATCTATATTTTCTTACGAATCTAAAAAAAAATATGTCTTAAACTGTACTCATATAGATTAATCTTTTCCGACATTTTTTTTTTTTTATATTAAGTGATGGATTTAAATGTTTTGGGGATCCGTCTTCTAAAAATGTCATCAAGCCTTAGTGACATTTTATCGATTTAGTTTTTTTTTTACACCGCCCACGTAACCAAAAGATTGAAAATCCATTATTGAAATGACAAAAAAATACGTGGTTCTGCTCTTCAGTTAGGCTATTTAAGACATAGTTTTAGAGTTAATATAAAATAATAATATGTAATCCACTAAATATATAGTGTAAGAGGTGATCATAATCAATCATTATATTGACGCCGATTTCTATTTATATATTTTTAAAATGTATACCTAATTTCATTCGTACACCTATGATTAGTCTATCTATGAGGTATCTGATAGCGCCGTATCTTCAACATTGTTATTACATTTTTTAAATTTACAACTGTGAATCACCACATCGCGTTAACGGATATTAGGAAAATAAAACAAATTCAATAAGCTGTTAAATAAAAAAAACATTTTTAATCGATTTTATTCTATAGGCGAGGTATCACAAAAATTTGATTTATATGAGAACAAAATATAGAATAGATTATAATATAAATCCGGGTTTTATAATAAAAGATTGGAAGAAACTTATACAAAAGCATGGCTCAAAGTAGTATATCTTCAATTAAATAAGATTTATATGTATAGAAATGTATTGCTGGCAATCTACGTCTCGTGTTTACTGCCTATAGTCTTATGATTTTAAATTATTATATTTTTGCGTCATAATAAAAACACAATGATATTGTATTTATTCAATTTTCAACGAAAATGAAAGTGATAAAATGTGTAACATTCTAATTATGTATACAAATTATGTACAAATACAATAATTTATGACTAGGTATATTGGGTGTGATTCTTGTAACACTAAACATTCAGCCACTCAAAAAGTATACATTTTTTGAAATATTTGTTTTTTATAGATATATTTAATGAATAATTTGAAGTTTTAAAAAACTTAATATTTTATAATAATTGTAATTTTTGAATGGCAACAAACAGTTTTAATTTCATATCCCACAGAAAATATTTTTCTAAGAATTTTCTTGTATAAAGAATATATTTCAAACGAGGAATAAATAAATTTTAATTAATTAAGTTCTATCATTTAGCTATTTAAAGTTACGATGAGTGGAGTAGTGAACCAACATATTGGGATAAACCTATGCTACTTCCCCATGCTTATGAAAACTTTAATTAATTACTCATTCCAAATTCAATTTGTTCAAAATTAATTGTTTTAAAAAGTATTTAGTTATTGTCCAAAATGATACCTACCTAATTATTTTTAAGATAATGAATATTAAGTGTCCAAAAATGTTATCAACCTGTTTAATATATTCATTACATACCTATTTTACTAATATTTTTATTTGATCAAATTTATTCACTACCTATATGTATTATAGTTATTATTTTTTAAAAATCACAACTAATTATATTTATTTTATTTTTGATGTTACACATAAAATTTAAAATATATCATTTAATAAATACTATTATTATTGGTACAAATACAAAATTATACATAACATAATAACACAAAATATAAACAAAATGTGTGTAAAAAGATATTTTTTGTTCTTCGAATTGGAAGAACTAAATATTTTTAGGAGCTATACATATGTGTAGGGCTCAAGAAATATAAGTATATATTATATAAATAATTACCGATTTATTGTGTTTTACTAATAAGACACCATATTAAATACCATACTTACATATTTATTTAAATGGTTTTATTTTCTATAGGTTCATTGATGGATATTACAACTTTTAAGGCGTATCTTCTTTAAGTTAAAACTACCAAAGTGCAAGTAGCAACTATATATGCATCAAATTATAATATTACAGGTAATATTAATTATAATTATTGGAAAAGTTCTCTATAATTTCTGTATCAACAATTTAATTCAAATATAAATTATACATTTTAGAATTAAATAAAAAAATAATAATGAATGAATCTTTGAAATTAATATAGGTACTATAGGCTATTGAGTATTTGTGAAATTATATTTTCAAATAGAAAATTTATTAAGCTGAAGCTGTCTGTTTTCTTTGACTCAAAAACGCCATTTCAGACCTGTTATGTGCATTAAAATCTACCCTTAAAATTGAATAAAGCTATAAACTACAGAGTATAGTGTGGCAGGCGTGTTATAATACCGTTGTTATATTATGAATAATGTATTACAACCACAATTGCCAGTTAAATTATTCTATCATACCCCATGGTGTTGATTTACGGTAATAACTTGTACTCAGCAAGTTTTTATATGTGTCGGTTTGATGGTAGTGGACCTTATTTGCCGAGAAACCATACACACAATATCATTATATAATTTTCGATGAACCAATAGCAATGTAGAAAATATATATTTATGTATAGTTATAAATATAAAAATTCTCATTTAAAAGTTGAAATTATAAGTCTGTGCATGGTGAAATCAATTCAGTTGTATAGTTTTTGCTAAATAAAAGCTTAATTTTCTGTATTGTGAAAAGGTATAACAAGTTCTGAATAGAGTAACTATTAATTAAAATTCATCCTTATATCAAGATACACTATAATAACTAATAATACTTTAACTGTTAACATGTAGGTAGTTTATTATTTTTAGAATATTGTGACCTTTAATCAATATTGGATTAAATAAAAAAAAAAAACAACACAAGAACACAATAACCTAAATCTAATTTTTTTTTTGTCCAATGAATAAAACTTATAAATTATATCTAATACATATAATTATAACGTAAGCTATATTTCGATGTATTAAATTAAATTCAGTGTCTCATAGAAAAAAAAACAGCTATATTTTATAAAACATGAATTAAGGAGACACCTTCGGAAATTTATCGCTCATGTTAAAGTTTCATATCGATTTAATGTATACAAGAGTTATTACAAGGCTAAATAAAGTATTCATATCATTTGTTTTGTTGTTGATTGCATTTACATTTTAATGTTTAGTCTGTTATATTGATTTAGTAATTCGAAAATATTGAGAATATAAATGTATTTTATACGTTGCGGTAAATTATGTTATAATCATGACAGAACATAGCGTTATTCCTCTACAAAAGTGTGAATTATCGTGATATCTTTGTGAACCACGTCAATAATCGTATAAAATAGGATATACATTAATTTACCTTAACACACGCACATTTATAAATAATAAATATTATGTAATGGGTTATTTTAAGTTAGACATTATTACATTTCTCTAATCACAATTCTGTTGAAAAAAACTATATATATTTCATTTTAAGTCCTAGAAAATAAAATGTCTGTAAAATAATAATTATAAGCTCTGACTAAAGAGTATAACTTATAATTTCTATCAGTTAAAACTTTAGATTATTTCACATGCAGAGTAGTATACTAATATCACTGGATATTTCCTCAACTCGCGTTCTTATTTTCATTATTTTCAGCTTGAAACCGATATTGGATACCTACCAATTTTTAATACCGGTTAAAATCATTAAAAACCAAAATCGATACCGAAACTGAAAAAATTGTTTTGATTACAAAACCGAAATTTAAATAGGAAAAAATATATTCGGTTTCAAGCTCTGGTTTTTTTTCCCCATGATAACATTTACTTATTGCATTTATTATAAAGAATGTAAATAAAACAAATAAAATATGATTTTAAATTTATTACGTTTTAATAACTTATGAATATGAACAATAAAGACATCACGTTTGTTTTTTTTTTCAATTAAGTAATTCAATTTAGTTTTAATTATAATCCTAACTTTTGACTTACCTACTTAAGGTAATAGAAAATTTTAAATTAACTATTATTTATTGTTTATATTTCCATAACTGAATTAAGAAATATCTTTACTCACACACTGTCAAATGTATTTTATAGTTCAATTATTTTTACTTTCTGGTGTATTTTTATTTGTTAATTAATAAAACACAGTTTGTAGTACCCAGGTATACATTTTTAAAAGGTACCTAACTTTAGAATTCTTTAGAAATCTTTAAAATTATTAGGATTATTTTTTTTTAATACCTATGTATTGGTTTAAATACATTTTATACCATCTGAAGAAAACGAAAGTTCAACTTATATTTTATGCAATAATTCTATATACAAGTTTTATATACAAATTCTTGTTATTTGTACAGCATTTTTTTCAAAAGTATTTTAGGTTATATCTTATTCAGAAAATCATTACAGTTTAAAAGTCACGGTGATAATTAATAAAGATTTGATCAAGATATGCAAAAATGTTAAATATATAAGGCAGTGTCAAGAAAAATACATTTAACAGGGAGAAATCGTCGAACTGAAAAGCTTAATGTTCAAGAAAGAATTTCTA